>JAHWFP010217692.1:0-14384 GCA_023313725.1 Lithobius niger | reverse complement strand
CTGCGCATGCGCGCGGCAGTCCTCCCTTATAAAACGCTATCGGCATTCATTTTCCTCCAGAGGTGTCTCACGTCACCTCGCCCCGAAAATAGTTCCCCGCTTTCACACGAAAATTGGATTCCAAACCCGATGTTGGCCGCCGCATCCGAAGACCTCGCTTCACCTGCTGCTCCCCCTCATGTCTCTCCTTCGTCCGCAGACGACCGCTTTCACCCTTGGCATCCGTTGGACCTCCGCCCTCGACCATGCCGCCGTCGGTCCGATCCCTGCCGTTTTCTTTCGTCCGATTCAAGACACTCTTCGCCCGAGTTGCCGCTAGCAACTGCCGTTGTCCGGACGCAAGCTGTCAACGCCAACCTTCTCTGACGCTCAGCACCGTTCCGGCTGGCTGCACTCGCAACCACGACATCCCTCGGCTTTCAACTTTTGGACGGAAACATGCCCGAGTTGCCGAACGGCCTACCATCACCATCATCTGCCGAAGTCCGTACGCAAGCTGCCGACGTAACCTTGCTCGGTCGCTCATCGTTGTTCCGGCCGGCTGCACCCGCAACTACGGCGGGTCCCGTCAGCTTTCACTTTCAGTCGGAAAACACTCCCTCCACCGGCCCCCGCCCTTCCCGCCGCCACGCCTCGACGGAGCTCCAGCTTTCGGCCGCTTCTCGTAGCAGTTTCTCGGATGTACCGCATTGCAAGCGACCCGCCTTACTCCCGTTTCAGATCGATTGTTTTCAACCTCGATTGAACTTGCTACCGTGCTTTGAATACACCACCTTGTTCATTATCAAGTGAAGATCAAGTCAACAGTTGCTGCCCACCGCTACTCGTCTTACTCGTGGCTAATTTCCACGTTTTTGAGTGAAGAACCAAGCTGGTTGTCATCATCACGGCTGCCGTTTGTCTCGACCGTAGCTCACTCCACGTTTCGAACGAAAATCAAGCCAACACTTGCTGTCCATTGCTGCTCGAATCACTCGTGGCTAAAACCCACGTTTTGAGTGAAGATCCAAGCTGGATGCCATCGCCATGCCTGCCGCTTGTCTCGTTATATATATCTCAATGAATATCTATATATTATAAATTATTAATTTTATTTTATATTTTTTAGATCTGAACACCCTATATATTTTATATACTTACCCGTGGCTCACCCCACACATCGAATGAAATTCAAGACAACAGTTGCTGTCTCACGCTGCTGCTCGTGTCATTCGTAGCTTTAAACCCACGCTTTGAGTGAAGAGTCAGGTTGGAAGACATCTGCATTCCCTCTGCCGTTGCTGTTTTCTGCCTCGAGTGGAAATCAAGTCACCTGTTGCTGTACACTGCTGCTCGTCTCACTCGTGGCTAGAACCCACGTTTTGAGTGAACCAAGACAAGCCGTTTGCACCTCTTGCTGCTTGTCTCGGACGTGGCTTACCCCACATCTCGAGTGAAAATCAAGTCACCTGTTGCTGTCTACTGCTGCTCGTCTCACTCCTGGCTAGAACCCATGTTTTTGAGTGAACCAAGTTGGAAGCCGGTTGCACCTCCTGCTGCCTGTCTCGACCGTGGCTGGCCCCACGTCTCGAGCGAAAATCAAGTCATCAGTTGCTGCCTACTCCATTACCAGACGTCTGGATGACTGCTCGTCTTTCGTCCGTTTTTTCCTGTGAACTTCCACCGTGCTGACTGCCAGCATGGAAGATTCCAGCTCTGCTGTTCCTGTCTTCAGCCGTGCCACTCTTCGACACGCAGCTTAGGCACCGCCGTCCCATCACCGCACGCTGCACTCTTCGGCCCGTCTCTGGTCTGCCCATAGCCGGGACATTGCCGTTGAGTCTGGTTTGTTGCTCTGCCCTCTCGCCTCTCTCGCCACGACGTTGGAGCTCCACATCTCACCAGTCCAGCCGTTTAAGCAGTTGTGAACTGGATCATCCATCGACGGCCCCTGCTCCGGCTCCCTCGCCGTCTTTCGTCCGCCTCACTGATGCCGTAGCTAACCGCACGCTCCACTCTTCGGCCCGTCTCCGGTCTGCCCATAGTTGGGATGACGCCGTCGAGTTTGAGTTGTTGCTCAGGACGCACGCCTCTCCCGCCACGACATTGAAGCTCCACGCCTCACCAGTCCAGCCGTGGAAGCAGTTCGAACTAGATCACCCACCGCCGGCCCCTGCCTCCAGTTCCCTCGCCGTCTTTCGTCCGCCTCACCGATGCCGTAGCTGTCACGACTATGTCGAAGATCTCACAAGCTCCCGTCTTTCATCCGTCTTGGATTTGGTCTGCCGATTTCACAAGGAAGATCAACCAGTCTGAACTTCTTGCCCCATGCACTCAATCATCTACACTTTTCCCAGATGTTGCCGTTCTGCACCATGCTGAAAGTCTGCCAAGCCTGCATCCCTCGCTCCTTACGCTCGTTCGTCTTTCACCCGCCCTGCTCGGGTGTTTCAATCCCGCACAATGATGAAGATCTACCGAGCCAGCATTCTTCGCTCCACGCAACTCGCCTTTCACACGCCTTACCTGGGAGCTGCCGTTTTCAACCTTGACAAAGATCTGCCATGCCTGCATTCCTCGCTCTACGCACTCCATCGTCTTTCACCCACCTTGTACGGACGCTTTTTCATCCCGCACCGTGATGAAGGCCTATCAAGCTAGCGTTCCTCGCTCCAAGCAACTCGTCTTTCACCCGCCTTCCCCGGGTGTTGCCGTTTACACAGTGCAGAATGTCTGCCGAGCTACCGCTCCTCGTTCTACGCACTCATCTTTCACCCGCCTCGCTCGGGTGTTGCCGTCTTACACCACGGAGAAGACCTGTCAAGCCGTCATCCCCTGCTCCACACACTCACTCATCTTTCACTGCCTTACGTCTTTCGCCCGGCTTGCTCGGGTGTTGCCGTTTTGCACTGTGGAGAAGATCTGCCAAACCATCGTTCTTCACCCCACGCACTCGTTCATCTTTCATCCCCACGGTGACGAGGGTCTACCTAGCAAGCGTTCCTCGCTCCAAGCAACTAGTCTTTCACCCACCTTCCCCGGGTGTTGCCCTTTACACTATGGAGAAGGTCTGCCGAGCTTCCGCTCCTCGCTCTACGCACTCACTCGTCTTTCACCCGCCTCGCTCGGGTGTTGCCGTCTTACATCACAGAGGAGACTGGCCAAACCATCGTTCTTCACCCCACGCACTCACTCGTCTCTCGCCCGCTCGCTCGGGTGTTGCCGCTTTAACTTTGGAGAAGATCTGCCAAGCCACCGCTCCTCGCTCTACGCACTCACTCGTCTTTCACCCGAGTGTTGCTGCTCTCCACCGTGATAAAGGTCAACCAAGCACTCCCCCCCCCCTCTCCCGGCTCGGCCTGCTCAGACGTTTCCCGCCTGCCTTATGGCCGAGATGCCATCCCGGTCCAAGTTGGAAGCCCCTTAAGCTGAAAGCCTCTTCCCTGCTCCCCATCTTTCATCCGCCTTCCAGTTATGATGCCGTCCTGAACAAGATGAAAGCCCGCTCAGCTGAGAGCTCCCCTCTCCATCTGTCCTCTCGTCTTTCGTCATCCACTAACCAATCGAATTGGTCCCATAGATGGTTTGCCCGCCCTCCCGTCTCCTGCCTTTCATCCGCCCGCCACCTAGACGGCCTGCCCATGCCATCCGACCACCGGCTACACTGCCTTATGCCACTTCCCCATCCATGATTACGGGAACGCCATCTATTCTAGCCGGACCCAACTGTGGGCCCTCTCTCATCAGGTTTTTTTGATCTTTCGGCTGCCGCCCTGCCCTGATGTGGTCCTCCACTAGTCCCTCGAACGCCATGGCCCGGCCCCTGCCCGCTCCGCACAGCGCCGCCAATCCACCCGAAATTAACTCCTACTTTCAGCCGAGGAACCATCAGCTCTTTCGGCCCGATTCCCCCTCGCTTCCGCTACAACCAACGCAACCAGCAGGACCGAGCCGCAACTTCTGACCGCCGCAGGTCCTCTCCTGCCTTTCAGCCGGCACAAGACTTTGCCTCTTATTCCCAGCTTAAAACCGTCCGAAAGTCAACTCCTACTTTCAGCCGAGAAACGAACAGCCCCGTCGGCCCGATCTCCCTCGCTCCCGCTCCGGCCAACGTAACCTACAGGAACGAGCCGCAACTCCTGTCCGCCGCAACCGCTGCTCGTCACCAGGGGGCAGGAGCTCTTCTCACTGAAACCACGTTGCCCCCCGCCTCCCCTACCTTCCAGTTGGCACAAGACTTCGCCTCATCTTCCCAACCTGGCTGAAACTCAACACGGAAATTCTATCCTTCATAAAACAAGCCCTTCAGCCGACAGTACCCTCCACTCATCCAATCCCTTCGGCTAACAGGCTCCAAGAAATACCCAACACCCGACTGAATCCAACTGTCCAAAAAAAAAAAAAAAAAAACTAACGAGTTGGAAGAAACCAACTTCTCCTCTTCACTATCTCGCAATCTAACGTATGGAACCGCAAAAAAAAAAAAAAAAAAAAAACTTATTGACCCTTGGTAACTTCTAATATTCAGGACAATCTCCACATCAACTGCCAACAAAGCCTTCCGATCGAAGCAATCCTCACACCAGCATCTTGAAGGAATCCATCGACCCTCCACACAACCTGATGCAAGATCGTGTGTGTGAACGGAATACACCAGCTGCGATCTATTGCCGCTACCTGTACAGTAGTCAATTCCCCTTAAGCACTCAGAACGAAGCAGAAGCAAGTCAACCACGATAGTAGCTAAACATTCACCATGGAAACAAGCCAACCAGTGAAGCGGGATAGTGATTTAACTTCGAGGTTCATCACCTGTTCTGAACAAAGTGCGAAGTTTCAACAACTTTTTTGGGAACAGCCTGCTTGCACCCCGGGGCGCCCGTCAGGACGGTGCCCGCCACCGATTGTGACTAGGTCTACTGATAATGCTAAATTATCAGGTTAAGATGTTTTGGCAACAAAGAAAGAACATTTTGCCGGCCCCCAGCTGGCCGGCTAAAAATGGTTTCTTTGTGCCTAAAACATACTTAACCTAACTCCCGCCCTGCCCCCCCCCTCTCGAGTCACCGCCTGACATATTGAGAGTAAAATGAAAGCCGATAGCCGTGCACGCTGTCGCTTTTATAAGGGAGGACTGCCGCGCGCATGCGCAGCAGGGGTATGCAAGCAGGCGGCTGCGCACCGGAAGAAGAAACCTCCAGGGGAACATCACATTCGAGGAATGTAATGCTAAATTATCAGGTTAAGTATGTTTTAGGCACAAAGAAACCATTTTTAGCCGGCCGGCTGGGGGCCGGCAAAATGTTTTTTATTTCGCTTACCAACAAAATAACTGTCTTGTCAGGCAGAGTAACCATGCTCTCGCTTTCATGGCTCCTTTCAATTTGTTTGACAATGTTTTCCATCAACTTCTGAACTTTATAGATTTTTCTTATGTGGAATTTTACGATTTTTTTACATGATTCGGAAAGCATGATGTTTCATTTGAAACCTTTACCACCTTTTTAAGTTATGTAGTTCTGTGGAAGTAATCTCGAGTTTGTAAACAAAACTCAATCGTAGTCCACTATTAAGGCCACGTCGCGTTTTGTGATCCTCGGCCTGAAGAAAACCTCCACACGTGCGGGGGTGCTGGCTACGGCCCTGTGCACAGCCCCCTAAAATACGTGGTCAAAATCGTGAAATACCTTCGTTAATGCCCACACCTTAAAAATCTTCAGTTTTCTGTGGCAAAATTATATAAAAATCATCTTACATTTTAATGAAATCAACGTTTCATCTTAAGTTTCTTCAAATACCAATGGTACAGACAATTTACTTTGGTTTTTGTTCATTTTCACTTACGTTTCGTTACGCAGCACCAAAAGTGTTGCAGTTTCTTCACAATAGCTAATTTTTGAATGCCAATGCTGGTATTCTTCCTTAGGCTTGGGCTACGAGACACGTGTGCGTCTCATAGCCCAAGCCTGAGGAAGAATGCCAGTCATTCAAAAATTAGCTAGTTTGAAGAAATGGAACACTTTAGGTGCTGCGTAACAAAACGTAAGTGAAGATTCTTAAAGTTTGTTTTTTCTGCAGGAAAATTAACTAAACGTTTCATACAATCAACAAAATCAATTGTTCATCCAACACCATCCACGGGAACATTTGTTATCACGGAAAAGTCGGTTTTAAGCCTATACAATCGGGCATTGACGTATGTGATCTGGATTCAGTCTAGCGAAAACGCAATGCCTTTTCTTAGTTATTCACAATCCAATATGTAACATAATTTCTAAACATCACCAACCTTCAAAACGGACAACACGATTCACGGCTAGGATGCGTGTGTGTTGACACAATTTTCCAGAAATTTGTCAAGTTGACATCGTTTTCTGTTCTTCCTGGAGGGAGTAATCCATGCCGGAAATTTCCGTGTGGATTACTCTCTCTCAGGAGGAACAGAAAACGATGTCAACTTGACAAATTTCCGGAGAATTGCGTCAATGCATACGCTTCTCGGTCATGAATCTCGTCTGTTTTGATGGTTGGTGATGCCTGAAAATTAGTGTTATCTTTGCATTGTGTTACACATGGAAGTAGGACGATCTAATAACCTAAATTTTCGATTAAATGAGAATAAAGGCATTGTGTTTTCGCTAGACTGAATCCAGATCATGCACGTTAATGATCGATCGCACAGGTCTGAACTTGATCCGCTCATGTTACCTATAGTTTGTTTTGTTAGAAATAGGGGTGACACGATACAAAATAATTTTAGCCCGATAAAACTTTTTTAATTATCGCGATAATCGATAATATCTCAGTAAAACAAATTTTGAGGCTGGAATAACAATTAAAAAAAAAAACACAATTTTAACTTGATTAAAATTAGTTTTTACTATCCTAAAATACTTACCCCTAGTATGTGCTAAAATCATTTTCGATTTGCTTTTCTACCCGATTTTTTAAACCACTTAAAAGTTTAAAATACCTGCAACACTTGCAGTGCAATGAGGTTAGCCTATCTGCCACTTGGTGCGCAACAATCGTTGCCTCCAACAAGCCAGCGCCAGCCCAACAATTAAACTTCGTTTTCCAGAACACACAACTCGACACTACCAGGGTTCGGCTGAGCGGGGAGGCGGGGCGGGTTCTACTAATGGTAAATATTCTAGGATAGTAAAAACTAATTTTCATCAAGTTAATATCGTCGTTTCTTACTATCTGTAAAATACTAACCTCTAGTATGTGCTGAATTTGTCCAATAGGCCGGTGGGACAGCACGAACCCTGCTAACTCTCGATGCATTGCACTCCATACCAACAATACAGTATACATCACATTTTAAACACTGCCAGCAAAGAACCTTTAACCATCTCAGCACTTGTCTCGGGCGAGGCCCTCAGCCATGGATTGCGATCCACCACTGGTATTGCCACCGGGCAACAGTGATGACAACTATCCATCTTTCCACTGTGTACTGTCCACTCTCTACAAGGTGCATATCCCCACAACTTCTTCACCGGGAAAACGTTCATGTGGGCCAACCCCTCAACACTCCTCGTGTCGGATTGGAATCTCTCCAGTGTGCACTTTAACAGGAAGCTTTCCACCATTGCAACACCAAACACTGCCTCGTGACGTGTCACCTGAACTTCACTGCCTTTGCCCACCTTCTTTCTCCTATTTAGAGAAAGTTCCAGCGGGCATGATGACACTGCAACACTCCTTGTGGTGTCATGTCCTTTCCACTGTGTACACAAACTTCACTCACTCCCCAACAACACTTCCAGACGCCACATGGGGATGCTCCAGACCACTCCCACTCGCCGCATCTGTATCACGAAGATAATGGGCGATGAAGGTGTTCTTGTTGGTCAAAGAGCAGGCAGCTACCACATCAAGTGGGGTGCCAGACGCGAAGACCCAAGACGCAACCAAAGCCCTCAACGCATGGGTCCTCACATTCGCAGGGATGTCTAGATGGTCCAGTCCGTGCTCATACGCTCGCTTGATGGCCTCACAAATCCATTTCCCTATCTTCGCTGGTGACGGTAAGGGAAGGACACCTCCAGATGCTCGATCCCATTTCAAAAACTGCGGAGTGAGTGTAGATCCTGCTCGTCCCGAATGTCCAGACTGCTCCGTCAAATTGGTCTTAAGAAAGGTGGAGAGCTCGGACTGAGCCTTAAGTCTAAGTCCACTCCGTACCCCCTCGATCAACCACTGGCTTCAATGCCTTAATCACCAAAGGCATGGGGGCACATCTGGTATTTGATTCTTCGCAAGGAAGTTAGCTGGAAATCCCAACGATTCGGATGACCAGTCTCGAGCAAAGCTGATGTTCTTGCCATCTCTCACCAGAGCAGCTAGCCAGAGCCACCAAGAAAAGAGTCCTCTGTCAGTAGAAGCAAGAACTATAAGAAGTAAAATAGCCAACTCAATTTTTAGTTTTGCGAACTGTGTACGATTTTTGCGAAGTTAATTCTTATCACGACTTCAAACTCAGTGGGGATACAGTTTTGTGCATTTTTTATTTTTATTTTCTACATTATGTATGGTAAGCCATTGTGGCGACATAGCACCAAAACGGCCAAGTCAGTGTTCAATTTCGCCAAGTCAAGTTTCAATTTCGACAACTACGCAAATTTTCGCGAAGCTTCTTTTTCCTCACTCGTTACGTCCAAGCTATGAGCTCACATACTCTTACCAGTCCCGTGGATATGAGGAGAGCTGTAGGGAAGCAACCAGAAATGATCAGGGGCAGCGTTTCAGTTACTCCCACGCTACACAGAAGTGTTGCGAAGACTGATGAAAAAAAATGTTTATAAACTTTACTTTCAAACTGACCAAATGATGATAATATAATTAACCAGCAATCGTGGAAACGGGAATTTGCAGTGAAAATTTATCCAAGTTTGCCAATTCGGCAACTTGAATTTGCCAACTGTATGTGTATCTTGGAAGGTTGGGGGAAGCCCCCCCCCCCCAGTCGCTACGGCCCTGTTTGGTATGGACGATTTATCAACTCCATAGGACCGTAGCGACTGGATACTTTTTGGGCTTGGGTACGCTCAGAATCGTGGGTTGGGTGCGGTATTTGGAAGTTAGTGGTGAAGAATTGTAACATTTTTAGTCTCCCCTTAACTATACTTAAAATATAAATGTAAATCCCTCCTTGTCCACGTCTGTTACGCTTAGATTTCAAAAGAAAGGATATTCACCTTTCCAATATCCTTGCAAATTTTCAACAGTCTGGATTTCTGGAGTTGGAGGGGCTCAGAACGACTGTCTTAATTAGTCTACTACATCACCGCTCACTTCGTTGTGATCGTTCGTAAGCTTTTTGAATGCGACACAGGTCCGCTTCCGTAGCGTGCAGGCCAGTACACCACTTCTCTCGCAGCAACTTATTAAACTGCGGGAGAAGTGTTGTACTGGCCTGCAAGTTACGGAGGCTATGGCCCCGCGTCGCATTAAAAAAACAGACGAACGATTACGACGGAGTGAGCGGTGATGCAGTAGCCTGATGAAGACAGTCGTTCTGAGCCCCTCCAACTACAGAAATCCAGACTGTCGAAATTTTGCAAGAATATTGGAAACGTGAATATGCTTTCTTTTGAAATCTTAAGTGTAATAGACTTAAACATGGACTCGTATTTTCAAAGTAAATGATGTGACATTTTTAAATAAGTCCCTCCTTGAAAGGACTGGTTTTTTTTTTTTTTGGTCATGCCCTTAAAAAAAATCACAGCATTACATATCCTTAAATGTTGCAAATGTGTTAATTTTCCTGTTTGTCCCCCTCGTACGACATGGTTTTGCTGCATTCACTGAAACTTATATAAATGGTGCAAAAGCTGTACATGGTGGTATTGCCATACAACATCATGAGCAGAACAATGTCCTCCTTTTGAATATTCCAGGACCGTCTAATCCCAATGTCATGCAATTCGTAAGCCGCGAGTTAGATGCAGTTCTTGAACATGAGTGGAAGAGAAGAGGCAGTTAAATGCAGCTTTGTAATTTTTGGAGGCAACAACCAACGTCCGAAGTGAGCCTGCCTTGTTAAAACCCAGAGGCTACGTCACGCACCACTTCAAACGTGAAAAACGTCGAAATCAAAGTAGTAGGAGTTGTAACCAGAGTTCAATTCAGTCCTTAAGAGGACAGACGGAAGTTTTGTTGAAAATGAGCGAAATTAGTGATGAAGAATTTATTGACAAATGCTGCAATATGTAACAATGGTGCAACAAAGAGGCATGGCGCATAAGATTGGATTAGACTTCATTCAAACAAGATGCAACAATGCTTGAGCACAGGGACCACTGTCGTTGTGAAGAACCAAAATAAAATGGTCTTGGATTTTACTTAAATCCTTATGTTTTAAACCATAGGGTGCGAAGTAGTTAATTTTGAGGCTTTATGGCATCAAAATTGGGCTGCGGACATGACTGAACGATTGTACTTCTCCAGTGCTTGCTTCTGGAAGCCAATTGAATTGTTTCCGTGGTTGTTTGCCATTATACTGCGTCTGCCTGCAACACTGCAGAATCAACAGATAACGTATACTAAATCTAGACACATGCTCTTGTGTTGCCATTGAATAATAAACATGGGACAAAGCTTGGGCAGAACCTGAACAGACCCACGCATTTCTAATGTTCCATTTTGTCGCAAACAAAATTGGGTAGACATTCGACATACCGTACACATGATAGACCAGATCTTACCAAGTACAATAAGAAGGAAGCAAAAAAAGCCAACAAATTAATAATAAAAAAATTGTAACCACACGTGAGGTGGTATGGCAATTGGAAGGGAGTGACCAACTAACACCAACCCGAGATAAAATTATACGAAGTAAAACAACAGGTAAAATGAGTGAATGTCTGGTCCCGATTACTGGCAACCCAGGTTTACGCAGAAACATACTCTGGTTTTTTCAAAAACTTTGTTAGCGATGTCGAATTTAGTGCTCTACGAAATATTTCGACGTTTTTGCTGAAAATAGTCCCTTCTGTGCGGAGTTCCAAGCTGGGACCACCCTCACGGAGAATTAAGCATGTCTACAGTCTTTTTTTATAAGTGGAAGAGCCAACTTCATGGAGTGACCACGAGTTGCAGCGTAGTGCAACGATCGAACGGAGGGAGTTCAATGCTTTTAAGACCATGGAGTATCTTGTACAGATGCACCAGATCCAACTTTAATCTGCGTAGTTCCAGGAAATCAAAGCCCAGCTTCAGCAAGCACACGCAGTATGGTAAATCTTTAAGACCTGGGAGACTTTTTGTAAAGCGGCGTTGAGCAGATTCTACCAGATCGATGTCCTTCAGTACGGATGGTAACCACACCTGACTTGCATACTCCAGCAAGGGGCGAACGAACACTTCGCCCCAATTGCGAAACAACGACTGACTATAGCAAGATGCCCAAAAGCCGTACCTGTTTTATCTCTACAGTGCAAAGATGGCTTGAGGTCTGATGTAAACCAGATCCCGAGATCACGTATTTTGGATACTTCTGGTAGTGAATGATTAAACATGGAGTACAACAGGTTGGGTTTGATCTTCCAATATGGCTGAGAGATCGTGTACTGTATGGCAATTACCTAACTAAATCTAAAACAGCATCGCCGTTCAGAAAAACGCATTAGAGCTTGTATCTCCTTAATCACAGATGTGAAGGTACACAAATAAAATCGGATTAGGGTTTACTCGAGCGCAACGAATTATAATTTGAATTCTAATTAAGGGAACAAGGCTTCCCTGTAGTCTCCATGCAGACGTATACATGTACATCACTAATCAAACAAACAAAACAGTTGGGTATTTCGCACACAAAATACAACATGTACACGCACATAAAACAAAGAGTTAAAACGACGCCACAACCAGCAAATCGCCTACAAAATTGAGATTAAAAATACATACACGAAGTGAACACGTAATTACTCACACAAACTAAAACTGAAACGATCAAAGGCAACCAGAGGCAAAAAAAAAACTTTACTAGGAGTTTTCACTTTAAATACCGATGGTACGGATGATTTACTTCGGTTTTCGTTCATTATCACGCAGTACCAAAGTGTTCCAGTTATTCCAAACTAGCAAATTTTCGAATGCTTATACTGGCATTCTTCCTCAGGCTTGGGCAATGAGACGCACACGTGCCAACTGTCTTACTTCCACACCGAACGCGATGATTCAAATCCTCCCCCCTCCCCACCTTTTCATCAACTTTCCAGGTTGCTGTTGTCAAGCTCCGTGTGTGTCGCTGTTGTAATAGCGAGAAACTTCTTCAACTTCGTCTCCAGTTTTTCGCACAGTTCGAGGGTCACACTTTTATTAATCTGCTTAAATGCAGGGTCTTGGACGTTCATAAGTTGCACTGTTTTATCTTGGCAGTGTTGGATAGCAATTGCATCCAAGGCGCGGAGGTGTGCCTCTTTGAATGAGATGGATTTAAGCATCACTCTTGTTCCTTCCCAGTCAATCTCGTGCCTCGTTCTCAGTCTGTGGATGGCAATTGCGCTTCTTTTGTTTCTCTTAGAGGTGGCTTTCGTGTGCTCATTGACCCTTATGCTAACTTTTCTCTTCGTTTCCCTCATCGTAGATCTGTTTTTCTTCTTCACCATCACTCTCGTCAACATTCTCTTCTTTACTCTTCTCACTTTCCTCCCCTTTTTCTCAGTCTACCCTTTCTACTTCTCTCGTATTCTTTGTCTTACTCCTGGTCTGGCAATCGTCCTGTGCTGGTTCATGCTGTTCTGGCTCTGATGTCCAATTTTCTGGCTCTGGTGTCCTATTTTCGGGTTGTCTTTCATCCAGGATTTTCTTGCCAAGAAGCTTCCGAATATTCTGGGGATTGCGGAATACACAATGTATTCCTTTTTTACCGAGAGCCCTCTTAACCCGCTCACTACTTCCAGGCATGTAGGTCACAACCTCCATGGGGCTATCTCCAGCGTTTTTCTCTTTAACTTTCTTTCTGAGGGGGTCCTTCCAAGCTTTCGCTATTTTTTTTGCTTCATTGATAGCCCGAGCGGGGTATCCCATCGCCAAGTACTTTTCTTTCGCTTTCTTGAACCAGCTTTCACCCTCTTTTACCTCCATGATCCTGCTCCTAATTCTCATCATCTCGCCTTTCATTACAGCTAGGAGTTGGGATTTCGGGTGTCCCGAGAAGAACGCTATTCCTCTCTCGGTCCAAGACCCTGCATTTAAGCAGATTAATAAAAGTGTGACCCCCGAACTGTGTGAAAAACTGCAGGCGAAGTGGAACAAGTTTCTCCCTATTACAACAGCGACACACACGGAGCTTGACAGCAGCAACCTGGAAAGTTGATACATCGATGAAAAGGTGGGGGGGGATTTGAATCATCGCGTTCGGTGTGGAAGTAAGACAGTTGGTGCGTGTGCTTCTCGTTGCCCAAGCCTTAGGAAGAATGCCAATATAAGCATTCGAAAATTTGCTAGTTTGGAGTAACTGAACACTTTTGGTATGGCGTTAAAAAGAAGTAAGTGATAATTTACTAGGAGTCTGCATGTTTCACAAATAATAAATGCACACAAAATACAAATATAACCACTCGCACGAAACACACTGAAAATATAAAACAACAAACACAAATATAAAAAAAAGCCTGTATAACACAAAAATTAAGCGCACACACACATTAACCATTTCAAACACGAACTGTGTTCACTTTCTGACAATACTAGTGTAAAAGCAGTCCATGTTCTTTAGAATTGAGAGTTCAAATTATAGTTTGTTGTGTTCGAGTGAACTCTATTCCTTTTTTATTCATGTAGCTTCACAGCTGTGAGTTTGGCGATATGAGCCTTTTTTTTTTTAAATCTACCTAATTGCATTTTGCATAATCAAAACGGGGTGAATTTGTAAAACTTGTAAAAGAAATTTGTTATACTTGCTGCTTTATAATAGGTAGTTACTAATTTCTCTTTTTTATTCCCTAGTTGTGACATTTTGCCAACAAATTTCGGATGAGATGTATAAACAGGAATCGAAAAGAGAATCTAAGGTTGCTCTATTTCATCTGCTGAAGTTTGGCTTGTATGAAAAATCAGTAACTAGTAAATCAAGAAAGAAGTGGCTCCGTAAATTTCATAAACATCATCCAGAAACACTGTCCGATAATGGATTTCACTGACCGGTAACCTAGTGAAGAAAGACATTGGCAGTTTTATTTTTTATTACCAAGAGATTAATCATGCCAAGTGTGGGGAAAAAGCTTGGCTGTCTGTATATTTTTAATATTTCTTCCTATGGAAGATGCTGCAATGACGCAAGGTTTCTGTTACGTACTTAATTTATTTTTAAGTTTTCTTTAGTTGCTTTCTAGTACTGTATTATTTTTTTTAATTAGTAAAACTTTTTATGTCAGATTAGAAATTTGTGG
>JAHWFP010217691.1:0-19622 GCA_023313725.1 Lithobius niger | reverse complement strand
TTAACCATGCATTGTTATTTCTTAGTGGTCTGTCGATTCTTATTTGATATGTTTTGTCAAAGAAATTGTTGTAAACAATTGTAAGCCTATAAAGGTTCATAAAAGTTAGTAGCCTATTTTCGCGTGTTACCTCCTGTGTGGTTTTTTCCTGTAAGTTAAAGAGTGCTTTGGCTGCTTTATTTAAGATCCTTTGTAGGCGGGTCAAATGACATGTGGAAGTGGAACCAAAGATTGTGCAAGCATACCTAACATTTGACATGACCCAAGCATCAAAAAGACAAATTTTGCAGTTTTTATCCAGGAAATATCTTACCATGTAAAGTGAAGGAATAGTTGCTCTGATTTTTCGTATAATTTCATCAATATGTTGGTCGAACTTCCAGTTGTCATCAAGAGTAACTCCGAGATATTTAAGATTAGATACTTGTTTCAGAGATTTACAGTTGCATGGAGCTGTTAAGGAACATGATTCAGAATGTAAATATATTTTACAGTTAAGCCTGGCAGTGTGGGAAGTGGTTATATGCATGAACATTGTCTTTTCTTGACTAATAAAAAGTTCATTATCGCGCAGGTAGTTACGTATTTTATCGAAATCACATTGTAAATTTTTTATCATAATGTCCTGCTTTTTGTGAATAGAAAGGAGGAAAATATCGTCTGCATATAAACAAATGCTCGAATGGAGAGTAATCTCAGTAATATCATAATAATAATAACAATAATAATATGTTTGTTGCTGAAGCAACAGGTCTGGCAAGGATCGCGGGGATTACTGACAGCCAGCCGAAAGAGGGGCAGCATTGAAGATGCGTGTAAAAATATTTGATAAATGGGGAATGCGAAGGCAGCAAGGCTAAATCTAAAACAAGATAAAACAATTTAAAATCTTGCGTATAGGTAAAAAATAGTTTTAAAAATTTTTACAAATTGCATGGCCAATGAAAAGGTGGGATCGAATTAGGAAAGGTGGGTTAGGATTTCAACCGCCTTACCACCAAGGTTAGACCTGCCAGGGACACAAAGGTCCCCGATGGTATCGCCAGTCGAATGGAAAAGGAGGAGAAGGGTGGATGGCCAATTGTCATATATATTATTTATTAATAAAATCGAGTTGTCGCGTAGGATGGACGGCCACAAGACGGCCGCCACAAGACGGCCGCAAGTAATTGATAGAGCACATATCCGTTTTCATTGTCGGTCGCTCGCCCTTTTTCTTTGCTACCGTGGGAAGAATGAGCCCGCTCGCCCTCTTGCTGATTGTTGAAGCTTCGTTTGTTTAATCCTCCCTTACAATGTCTCCCATGCCTATTTATTTATTTCAGGTGTACAAAGGCGTATTTATTATTTCACATCTACAAACGCGTATTCCAACCATTTTTGCAGGAAAGAATCATATGTAATGTACGTGTATGGACTCCCGAACAAGGGATACGCTGAATGACGGAGTGAAGCAAACGAAAAACACCGTTTGTTACACAGGGTACGCAAAAACACGTCGACGGGATACACGCATTCCGTAAAACACATGAGGAAGGAAATCGTCCCAGTGTTTTTTACGGTGCATCAAACACCACCCGTGCGTAGCACGGGCTTCCGCTAGTAAAACAAAATAATGAAGAAATAAAAAAATAAAAAGTAAAGAGCTTAAAAGTCTTTACATAAGTGGATCGTCACATTACAACAAAAAGTAATTAATAATAATAAAAATAAGGCATTTACCACATTAGTTGATAGTTGACGTAAGGGTTGTGAAACGCTGACACCGTACCAGTGAAAAAATGAAGGAGAGACTATGATGCTCTCTTAATGAAGGCAGACAGATCTTCCATCCACAATTCTTTCCGGAAGCCGTACTCTGAATTCATACATACCGTCCTAGAACGAAGGGCATTCCAAACGGAACACCGCAAAAAAAGAATCTTCGGCAGTCAAGTCTGGATCCCCTAGTCTCAAGTTTCCAAGGGTGACCCCCCTGGTATTATGAATACATGGTGCTAGGTCGAAAAAAGGAAGGTCGATCGAGATTAAGTTTCGAAGAATCTTGTATGGCAAGATGAGGTCAAATATTAAATATTAAATATTAAACGGCGTAATTCCAGAAGCTCAAGTCCCACTCGTGAGAGACGTTCTATATGATCAATATTTCCGAGTCCTGGAAGGCACTTGGTGAATCTTCTTTGAACGGATTCGATTAAGTCGATGTCATTAGCAAGATATGGGGACCACACAGGAGTGGCATACTCAAGTATTGGGTGGACAAAGACGTTGAATGCCAACACCTTGGTTTGTAGATGGCCAGACGTGGAGCATCTATTAACCACCGCCAGCCAGTAGAAAGCTGCTGAACATACTTTCGAACAGCGTAGGGAAGACTTAAGGTCACTGGCGAACCAGATAGATCCTTGATTTCGTTCACAAACGGAAGAGTCTCTCCATCAAGCAAATAGTAATAGTCTGGGAATACTGATCCAATATGCATGGACTTACATTTTCGAAGTAAACAGAGGAAGCTACCACAAGTTTGACCAGCTGTGGACTTTTTGGATATCTGCCGCAAGCTCGAGTGATTGACCCGGAGCAAAAATTTCAACCCCAATTTTGACCTCATCCACAAATTTTGCACCATATGGGGTTCAATTTACCAAATTAAGATCATTTATATAAACCAAAAACAGTAAGGGGCTAAGCACCGAGCCCTGGGGAACGCTGCTAGGTACACTAGCCTTATTTGAGAGAATATGTTCAACGCTAACCTGTTCATAACGGTTTTCAAGAAAGGCGGATAGCCAGTTAAGTACAAGTCCAGAAATACCACATCCACTGAGTTTTGCTACCAGCTTGCGATGGACCACCGATTCAAACGCCTTTTTAAAACTAAAGTCGATGACGTCACTCTGGACTCCAATATCCAGCGCATCAGTCCAGCGATTCAGAAAAGTCAAAAGTTGATGCGTGGCTGATCGACCCGAAACAAATCCAAATTGATCATTATTAATAATTTGCAACTCTACTACGTATGGCAACAATGTGTCTCTTATGAAAGCCTCCATGACTTTACACGCCATGCACGTAAGTACAATAGGTCTATAGTTTTCCTGGTTAGATGGTGACTCCTTCTTAAAAATCGGGATAACAGTGGCGTTCTTCCAAATTTCAGGAAGTGCACCCTGCTCTAATGACATAGTGAAAAGCAAGGCTAAAGGGTAACAAATTTCAGCTGAGATCTCTTTAAGTAGAAAGGCAGAAAGTCCATCCGATCCGCAAGACGAACTAGGTTTAAGTTTCGATAAAGCGAAGAGTACACTAGACTTACTGAATTTTGTAGTAGTGCAATTTTTGACCAATGCCTATTTTGTCGCCAGGGAATGTTTTGACTCCCATCATCGATCACATATTGGAAGCAAAAATAGAACTTAGTAGCTCTGCCTTGGACTCGTTTTCCATCAAAAATTTGTTGTTGTATTTAAATGGTGGTAAGGAGCGCGTAGACATGGTTTTTTTTATAATAGAATTTAAAAAGAGATTGGATGTTTCCACCCCGAAGAGCTGATTCCTCCCTTTGCCTGTGCCAGAACTCAACTGAGTCTGAAAATGATCGTTTAGCCGTATTATAAGTAAGCAAAGACTCCACATCGTGCTTCACTTTATATCGTCTCCATAGTTTTAGTTTGTTACGTTTTAACTTGATTACGAAGGATGGAAGACGAGTATTACATTTGTTACGTGGAATTCGCTGTGGCTTTCTGCTGCACTTCAAGTGAGTCTTCAGAAATACCATAAAAACAATTCCATGCATCATGAATATTGTGGTGGACCGAGCAGATTAACTCGTTCCAGTCAATCATCCGAAGAGACCTCCTAAGCATCTGGAAGTCCAACCTCCCCGCTAAAGATATACCGACATCACCCTGTTCATCAGGCTTATCATTGTGCAAACCAGAAACATGCTGCACAGTGAAATTAAAAATAATGCAGGGTGTCTTACTGATAAGGCACCAGTATTCCATGAATACTAAACTTTCTTTGAAAACTGTAAGTGTATAAATTGGCCTAACCAGTTTTGCTATATTTTCTCAACTTAACAGTTACCAATATATTATATCCTACTAACATTGCGTACATTGCCCCAAAACAACTAACTTTGTAGGGTTAGAGGAAGTAAAGGGGAATGTAGGTGGGCCCATTTCCTTGCCCCCCTCCCCCATCTAGAAACAACGCCCAACATTCTTAAAAAAAAAACGAGTTAAGGTGTTTTTTGTTTGTTTTTAATTTCATGGTAACTTCCAACTGAAAAAACCCCACAGATATGTCTCACTGGGCATTTTTTAACAGAATTAAGGTAGTAAGGTAATGTGGTGGGGTTAAATATGTATAGTCATATCAATCCGTGACAATTCGACAGGTGTAAGTGATGGGGGACTACAAATGCGTAAAAACACGGTTTTGCTAGGTCATCTTTACTTAATTAGATCGCAGGTGCCTAGATATTATTGCATAAAACTAGCTACTAATACATGCAGGTTAGTGGGAATGAACTACTAACATTGTGAGGGATAGTGGACCCTACCTTCGTTAAATATGGTTTTGATTTCCATCCAAACCATTTTTAGAGTTTTTACATTTTTTCTTTCGTTTACTGTTTAAAGCCAAGAAAATTACTGAAGTAGCAGAAAACTCAATTTCGACTGGATTTATTTGAAGTTTGTATGCCCATATGTACACTAATTCTGTTTTATTTTGACAAAAACGTACGGCTTATTATAGAAAACGGTTTTCGCCAGTAAGTGTGTTGCCTTAACTTAATTAAACAGTTGTTACAAATTTAAAACTGAATTCCATTGCCAAGAAAAACGGTGCCTAAACAGCTGTCAATGTTATTTCAATGGGATATTTTTCCTCCTATTTTACTCAACACACTGTCCACCAGATTGCACCATTAACCAGTGCAAGTAATGTAATGCGAATATCTGGTGTTGTGAGGATCTAGACACACGCTAGTGTGTCGCGCCAAGTTAGGCAACAATCATCACAACAAACATTACATCAATTCAATTGTCGAGGTTGTAAACCATTGTAGCGCGACGCCATAGCGTCAGTGTCTTATATCCTGAAGCAGAATTGGGCACATTTTAGATACTTAGATAAAAATAATAATGCGGTACAAAAGTTTAAATTGTGTTGAAATCAAGAGCAATGACCCACCTGACAAAAATTAACTCATGTAGGAATGCCAGCTAAGCTGCTTTCAATGCAAAATCTGACCCTTGTTGTATTTTCTACTTATGATTAAACTTAAGATGAGGGCGGATTGTGTGGGAGACCTAAAGAACACAGGTCGACATGTTAAATACTACGAGCTTTATATCTCGTTTCCGGATGCATCGCTACATCCGGTTGTACAGAAGGAAGCTACTGACATCTATTGAGTAGCTTCCACAACAACCCTCAATAACGTTGCAAATGTGTAACTAGCTACTAGCTAGCAAGCTAGCTAATTCTAATCCGCTCATCCCCATGTTAATTTCCATAGGGTGATTATTCATCGATACCGAGATAACAGGAAGGCTTCCAGCCATGAAATTGGGCGACTGGCTACAGTATGATGCGAACTACGTACCTTTTATGGTTTGGAGCCTAGGGGTGTAACGAGGATGGCGTGGGAAGGCGCGTTAAGTATGAAAATATTGTTATAACCATTGTTAGTATTGTCGGCATCGTGTCTCATTGGACAGCCAAAGTTCGGACAACGGCAACGTGTATACTCACGTGCGTGCCTAGACACACACTAGTGTAGCACGATAAATCTAAACAACGTTGCAAAGAAATTGTATTCATGTCCAATTCACGAAAAATAGCCCAACTGTAAAAACAAAGCCAAAAACTCGTGAAGAGGCCACCAAGTTGAGAGTGGTTCGGCCGTTCAAAGGAGTGATATCAACACACCAAAACTAACGAAATAAAACAAATTACAACAAAATTAAAACCAAACCAAAAACCTATAAAGAGGTGACTAAGTTCAGACTGGTTCGGCCTCTAAGCAAAAGGTAGTAGCAAAGTGCTGGAAACCAATTTCTTGTTGACGTGCCACTTAAACTTCTAAACTTGGACACTCTTGAGGCTCAAGTTGAGTCTCTTGAGTCTCTTGAGTCGTCTCAAGGCCGACCTTAATCTGACTTCCTCTTTGTTGCATGGCCATGTCAGTTTTGATTATTCAAAATTCTTCGAACTGCATAGGGATTGTCGCACTCGAGGGCATCCACTTAAACTGGTTGTGGGGGCTGCACACACAAACTACCGTAAATATTATTTGCTAATCGTGTTGTAAAAGTGTGGAACAGTCTTCCTGACAAGTTGGTGATGTTGCCAACTCTGAACTCCTTTAAATCAAAATTACATACATTGAATCTGTCCCAAATTTTTTACGGTTACGCAATTCTTGGCCCATTTTAATCTTTGCTACTTTTTTGTAATTTTTTTGATCTTGTTTGACAACGGACTACTGTCCTGTATTGAAATTATTTTGTATTTTTTTTAAATATTTTATTGTAATTTTATCTTTTAGCTTGGTCAATTCTCCCCACCCCTTTATACCCCATTTTTTTTTAAACTTTTACTTTCTACTGTTGGCATCCTCTACGCCTGTGGTGATTACTCGTTCATTTCGAAGAGAGTAGTTAGTCCAGGTGTAAACTATCCGCCCTATCTTTGCTAATGACAACAGCTATGGCTAGCCTTATTATTACGGAAAATTGTATCGAGTCTTTTACCTGATCAGGTTTGGTCTTGACACAGAGACGTTAGTAGTTAAGGGTACTGATTTAGAGCGTTAGTATGGGATTGTGTACGGTTCCTAACAGAAAACAATGCTAAACTTGGGTACACAAACCTCTTCCGTAACTAATTCAACGCTATTTGAGATTTCAGTCTGTAACAGTTCCAATGCAATTCGTGTTTGAAGATTTCAAATTTTCTCCGTAACAGATTTCAATGCTGAGGGGAAGCCTAGCATGACGTTGTTGTGTGCAGATTAGTATTAGAGTATGGAGATGTATAGAGGGGGCCCGGTCCTGCTACGCAGGAGGCGTTCATGATGTGCTGCACGGCAGTGCAGCCGCCTATTAGCATGGAGTTAGAAAACAAACTTCTACCCGCCCCCTCCCTCCCTCCCACCCCCACGCCCACCCTATTTGAATAGTTGCATCCTGTTTGTGGGTTGGCAGCGCTCAGGGTGAGGAGGGGGGGGAGGAGTGAAGAGCGGTGTTGAAGCTAGCATTGGAAGAGTTACCTTCATGCTTTTTGTGTACACATGTCGTTCTGCAACTCTTTCCGTAACAGATACAACGGCGACTTGTTGCGTGACTACCATCATTCTCAATCATACGCTCCCGTAGTTTTTGATTTCAGCTCAAGAGGTGACAATAGTTACATTCAAATGAGACTTCGGACTTGGTGGAATTCAAACCCAGCAGCTGATCTAACGGATTCAAGTACGGGTCCTAACAGAAACAACGCTACACTTGGGTACACAAACCTCGGCCTCAGCAAAGGCGATGAGTACCGAGGGCGATGGATAGTTTGTACAACAACTGTAAAAATAAATTGCAACTTTACACAACTTTCTTGTGGTAGTAAGACTGGTACATAATTACTGCGTTTACTTGTACGACTATTCCAGTGTAATGTACACGCTACATTTTTCAGATTTTGTGTGAGGTTTTATTTTGTGTAAAATGTTACACAACGTTGAAGTGTCTTATCCATCAAATCTCTTTCGTCCAAGTCGTCATGCTTTTGTACACTCAAAGCAAAATATGTAGCTTTTATTTATTTTAGCTTTTTCACTGTTCAGATTTCGTAAGTTTGTCTGTATATACACATCATTGCAGACAGCTCGAAAGCTGCATGCTCACGTAAAGACGAGAAGTAGTGGGCAGATTGATACGTACATCCAAATTTAGTATTATTTGTGTTAGTAACAGAACGGTATACTAATCTGAATTTGGTACGTAAAATTTTGTCAAATTCGTTTTGGCGAAACGGGATTTTACTTCATAGTACTGGTCCATGCTTTTGTACATACTGTAGCCTATATTAAAGCTCTAATATTATTGTACGGAACTGGAAGTTGGTATCCTACGATGTAGGAATGGGAATACAAATACAAACGTAGACAAAAGTTAAAACTGTTAAAAAAATTCTTCTTCTTGGGCAAAACCTAGAGGTTCAAGGTTCGAGTTGTATGGGTTGTAGTAACTTTTTCACTCTTCAGTTTCTTACAACATCCATTCCAATAACATCGTAAGTGTTGTGGAAAAAATAACAACACTCTTCGCCCGCCTTTGGTTATCACGCTACAGCTCGTACTAAAAACTCCAATAACCGCGTAAGTGTTACCATATTTTTGCGAACACTACCAACCAAGGTAAAACTCCATACGTCCTAGCCCTTTTTCAACTTCAACAATAAATGTTATCGAAAAAAAGTTGTGTAATTTTCACGAATTTAAACACAGTATGAAGTTAACATACGAGTCGTAAGTTCATGCTTTTGCCCGCACTACAATCCTATACAAAACTACCATCTCGTTACCTCCATACTTTTGTACATAGTATAAACTAACAATCTTCGTGGCTATCTCATATTATCTTCCTCATAGGCAATTTTGTTCGACAGCCAGTTGGACGCAATAAATATCATTCACCTCCCTCACCCTAATGCTATCTCGCAACACAACTTCCCATACAAAAAACATCCCATTTCATTACATGTACTAGCCCCATACGTAACAGAACGTAATACTAATGAACATTTGGCTGACTGCTACAACATCCTCGGTAAGGTTTTGCTCTTTCAGTCAAGATGGAACCAGCCTGATGTTTCTTTGCAAAAAATGTAAGACGAACTCCAGCCCTAGAATGGAAGAAATTTATTTTTTGGGGGGAAGGAATATCTAAAAAGTATAGAAGACGAGCTCCAGCCCAGCATGGAAGAAATGTATTTTATGCACAAAAGTGTACTAACACGTACAATGTTATTTAGTATACCTTGTATACCTTGTGGATTGTACAAAAGCGTGGTAGTACTTACAAAACTATTGGAGCTTCAGTATAGTTTGTAGTGTTCACAAAAGCGTGCTTCTCAGCGCGTGGGGGACAAGGAGTCTGTAATCTCTCTCAATCCTACGCTCTGTACGAAGGGCACCCTCCAGCCCTCGTGCTGCTACCTATAACCATAACCCTTCAACAAAGAGACTTTTCGTCATAATACCATTCTCAAAAACAAACTGTCAAACCCTCCCATAGACCATAGTAGGTGACGGCTGCAAAAATGGGGTAGGAAAACCACCTTATATCACGATCACCAAACATGCAAAAACCTTCCTACAAAACCTTCCTACAAAACCTTCCCGTAGGCTTCTAAAGCCTTCATAATGCCATTCTCAAAATCAAACTCCCATAGAGGTAACCACCACACAAATCGATATAAAAAACCCTTATATCACGATCATCAAACATGATGGTGCAAACAAAACAAGACAAAACTATCGTTCAAATGAACCACCAAAAGCTTTCTCTTTCAGGACATCAAAGTGTTCAAAGTATTTCAACATTGAAAGTGTTACTAACTATCGAGCAAATAAACCGTCAAAAGCTTTCTCTGTCAGGATCAAGACAGAGCTATCGTCAATATAAAAGGTTTTTCTCTTTCAGCCAAAGTACAGACGAAGATGAAGACAATGTATATTAAAAAAGCGTTATAGTTATCAACAGATTGTCTTTCCTTATAGACAATTTTGTTTGACAACAGTTGGACGCAACAAAATATCTTTAAAACTATAGTCAAGCGCTCGCTCCATGCCTCTCTTTCCCTCCTCCAGCACAGGCACACCTCGTACGTAGAACTCTAGCCTACGGCGTCAATGCTATCGTGCGCACAACTCGTCATGTTAGCTCGCACAGCATTGAAAATCTGTTACGCTGCGCTCAACATTGCCGAGCGTTAGCTCAATACTAATCTGCACACAACAACGTCATGCTAGGCTTCCCCTCAGCATTGAAATCTGTAACGGAGAAAATTTGAAATCTTCAAACACGAATTGCATTGGAACTGTTACAGACTGAAATCT
Organism: Lithobius niger; assembly: GCA_023313725.1. Taxonomy (NCBI): domain Eukaryota; kingdom Metazoa; phylum Arthropoda; class Chilopoda; order Lithobiomorpha; family Lithobiidae; genus Lithobius; species Lithobius niger. Next base: position 9,493 of record JAHWFP010217691.1, on the reverse strand, counting down.
CAAATAGCGTTGAATTAGTTACGGAAGAGGTTTGTGTACCCAAGTTTAGCATTGTTTTCTGTTACGAACCGTACACAATCCCATACTAACGCTCTAAATCAGTACCCTTAACTACTGACGTTGCAGCCTTCGCGATGAAACTGACGGATTTGGGAAGATAGAAGCCATGCCCAGGATGTGAATGGAGGGAAATCGAGCAGTATGCTATATGAGCACAGCACACTGTTAGCCATCTTGCCTTCTTCTCCAAAGTGAAACGTGACATCGTCTTGAAAACTCATCAGCTGATGCTAGTTCATGTATTACACATCTGCACGGTAGTGGAGTTGAGTCTAATACAAAATTTAAAAAAAAGGGACTGATATCATATCAAAAACCAAAACTGGTAAAAGGGGCCGCCAAGTTCCGAATGGTTCGGCCCTTCAAACGAGTGATAACAACACATCAAAACATTCGCCAACTAATCGCGCTGTATAATACTTTGGACGTTAAATGAAAACTTGAACATTGCTACCGAAAGTAGAATTGTTTTCATTTAACCTTCGAACTATTAAGCGGTGCGATTAACTTGGTGAATGTTTTGGTGTGTTGATATCACTCCTTTTGACGGGCTGAACCATTCGGAACTTGGCGGCCCCTTTTACCAGTTTTGGTTTTTGATATGATAAATCCCAATGCGACAGAAACCTTTCAAATTGTGGAAAATGTAAGGTGAAGGTGCAGGGATAAAGAAATAAAAGTTAAAGGGTGAATGTCCACCATTCATAGAGAGAAACATGCGTCAATAACGTTATTTTTATGTTACTGTCTAGCTAGCTACCTAACTAGCTAACCTTTTTCCCGTGTTAAATCCCATAGACTTATTGCTCATGGCTAGCGCAAAATTGAGAAGGCCTACCTGAACTTTTACACACGGATGCATGGTGATCTGAGGATGGTCCTTTTGTTGGTTTGGGGGTTGTAGGGGTCAGGACAAATGCGTGGGAGGGTTTTGAAATTCGCCTCCAGGGAATTTTAATTTCGTTTCTTTTCCAAGTTGCAACCAAAGATTTTAAGCAACAATGGCTTGAACAATCAAGACTGGTCCTTAGATTTAATGGAAAAGCCTGGACGAACTAAAATCTGAACTGTAACGAAGGGAAAAATAAGCAAACATTTACGTTTCCGTGGATTTAATTGCGTGGATAGGTAGAATGCTAACATTACAACTCTGGGATGACATTCATACAGGAACAGCCACAAATCATAGGCCAAATAGTTTGTTTATGAGCTGAATCATTCGGAAAAGTGCGCACTATATACTGATCTTTTGGGTGTGATAAGCCGGTCGCGGCATACGAGCAGAATACAGGTATTAAAAGTATGGGAAGACACTTAGAGACGAATAGTGACAAAATACGTATTTAAACCTTATTTAAAGGGGCGTAACAATACGCCAGACGATGCCAGCGGAGCGAGCGAAGCGTGCGATGTGGCTAGTCCTCATCATTAAAAAGATGCAGTGTGCATGCTTGCTTGACCATCTACTACTCTGGAAGTAGTAGATGTTTAATAAAAGACTAATAATAGCCCTGTTTTTATCATCCGATAACGCGTCTATAACCGTGATATTAGTGAAAAAGTGCCCTTTGCAACAATTATCCAACAGTTGCGCAAGAATACATGACGTCAGCGATTAATGACCAATTTTTTTTATCGTGGAAGCTTCGAAACTTTCAGTTACAATGGGTTGGGGGCAGATCTCCTCTAGTACTGAACGATAAGATTAGCTACAATCAAACAGGCGCATTATTTCAAATAACCTATGCATTTTTTTAATGAACGATCAGCATCGAGTCAGTGGCTCAATGGTTTACTGTTAGTCTCCCAATCAACAGATCTTCAGTTCAAAAACTATCCTTCCCTTGAAGAACGGTAATTAGCTTACATTACGTAGCTTGCAGTAGCTCTTCCTAGGTAGGTACATTGTTTAAGCCTTGCGAACAGATTTTCTTCATAAAAACATTAAATAAAACGAAAGATTGGTTTTTAATTTCTCAATTTTGCCAAAGCCATAGAAAACAATTAAATTTTTCATTTCTCAATTTAAGTCAAGCATTTGAAACTTGGCTGCCAGAACATTCGAGTCAAAGGAAATATTAAGGAAGCCATGTAAATGAACAGAAACGAAGCTGCAGATAAGAATACAAGTAAATAAACTCCCGCCAGAGCATCCAGCAACAGGTCCAATGAAAGAACAGGACCTAATTGAATGAAAGCAAAAAAACGATAAAGCTTACAGAGCAGGACGTCAAATAAAAATTCTTAAAATAAGTGAAACAAGAAAAGCCATGTAAAGAGTGTAGGATTGGGTGATCCAGAGAGCAAAGTGAGGAGAACAGGATAATGTAAGCAATCGATCCAATCACACAAAACGTGAAAACGTAAAAACAGGACTTAAAAGTAAAAATAGGCGAAACAATGGAACTGGTAACAACAACATCAACAGGTAAGCATTTAATAATGAAACAGGTTAATTAAGAGCCCAAGATCTTATCTGGTGTCGGGTTGGGGGGGGGGGCGAGATGGGGTAAAACCAGGGCTCAAGTCAGCGTTTTATAAGCATTAAATAACTGAATTCCATGCAAGACTGACGTTTTTATTTGTCCATTTCTTTGGGTGTGTGCCAGATTCTGTCTGTTAGTATGGAAATGTCTAGAAGGTGTCTCCTCGAGTGAAACGTGACGACGCCAACGGAGCGAGCAGAGCGAGCGATGTGGCTTGTCACGAAATAAATTCTTCCATGCAGTGCTTAAAACTGAAATTTTACAGATAGGAATCGTTTAAACATGCGACATGCCTTTTGCTGGTTTAGGGGTTAGGAGAAACGTAACTTCAGAGTTGTTGTTTTTACTTAAGGGAGCCGAATCCAAACTGGGTTATCTGCCCCACGACAATGAGACAAACAATTTAGATGCTAATCCAGATCGCGCCATTGTGGCCGACGGCATCATGGTTCGTGGTTTTATTGGAGATGTCGATGATGGAAAAATCGACCCCTCTACCTCTCCTGACGAGGATGACAGCATTTGCTTCAATAATACGACAATGAAAAACGTGTTTTGCTTACAACAACGAAGACGTGTCGTTGTTGTTGTTTTTATTTAAGAGAGCCGAATACAGCGAAAACGTTAGCACGAAGCTAAATAATGCGAGTTCGGGGAACTTTTCGACAAGGACTAAGACAATTAAATCTACTACTAGAAACCTAATAAAGCCTAAAAAAAAAACGAATAAGGGGACCGCAAAGCTAGAATTTTTCGGCATTTCTGTCATAATTGCATAGAAAGAAATGGATTTTATCATTCTAGACCATCGTGATGTCTCCATAAAATAAAACTTGTTAAGAATTTCCACCAAGCTTTCCGGCCGTTTGAAGTTATTTCGCCAAATTAGTCCAACGGAGTAATAGTTCGAAGGTAACATGAAATATATGAAAATTGCTTACTGTGCAGTTTTAAAGTTTAGTTTTGGGGAGATTAACTCATAGAGAGAGCTTTTGTAGCCAAGCATGAAACTAAAGAAAATTTGTCCAATAAGCCCATCAGCTTTGTGTTCCTTTTCCTTGTCTTTTGCACTTCTTTCGGTGGAGACTTTCAGTCTCATTTTCCCCGAGGAATTGCAAGAAAGTACAATGTACTTTTATCCGTTTTACCCGGGATAAATGAGAGAAAAGTCTCCATCGTTTAAAATCTATTTTTTGCACGTTGGTCATCCAGCTCTCGCCGACGCTTTTCGGGTAGCACGGGAGTTACGCAGAAAAGTCTAACATCTGCTAGTAAGGGCACATGCTGCACAGAGAAACAATCGGTTCCCAGGGTAGAGACGACAAAAATAGAAGTGGAAATAAACCTTCTTGTATCGTTCATTTTAATTGCCTACTATTTCTTTTCACAACAAATCAACGAATCGAATCAAGACACACGCTAGCATCCAGATAATATATATATATATGAGCATGGCGACCACTAATATGAGCATGGCGACCACTAGACACGTTGTGTCTTTACAGCAAAGGTAGTTTGGCTGTTTTTAGCCAGCTGAGGATAAATGTCAAAGCGACAGAAAAGGTTGAAACTTGTTTGATCGAGAGACTTTGGTCACCTGACAACATAAAAGTCACTGTTCGTGACACAGCTTTGAAAAACTGAAGCAAAAGTGAAGCATTAACAAGTGACACAGCTTAACGTTTTCTTGTCAAAAAAACGACGTGAATAACGTTGATATTTGCCTAATTACTACTGGCTACCAGTTACTAGTAACGCTGTTTTTTTGTATCATGAAAATAAATTCTTCTATGCGGTGGATAAAGATGGTTCTTAGCACATTTTACAGGTATTGCTTTGGAGATGTGCCCTTTTCATATGGTCTCTTCTAATTGGTCAAGTGGGTAAAGGGTTACGGACATCTAAACGACAAAATTGATTGTTTTACATTGTTTTAAACATTGATTTTATACAACAATGCCAAACTGAACATTAAATAAATCCGTGCATTTGCAAGGAGATACTTCAACACTAAGAAATACTGATCATATGAAAAAAGGTGACTACTGTGCTCAAAACGTAATGAAAGCCAACAAAAAAAAATTGACCAGAAAACTAAATTGGTGTTTCCATCGCTTAATTACTAAAAAAAAAAAATGGATTTCAGCAATTTCGACCAAAAATATTTGATATCTACACCAAAACAAAACTTGTTAAGGATTCCCGCCAAGCTTTTCGGCCGTGTGAAGTCGTGATATCAAACGCCAAGCTCTTTCGCCAAGCTAATCCCACCAACTACGACTTCAAACGTTAAATGAAATAATTGAAAATTGCGCAAAAAGCAATTTTTATATATTTCATTTAACCTTCGAACTATTACTCGGTGGGATTAGCTTGGCGAAAGAGCTTGGCATTTGATATCACGACTTTACACGGCCGAAAAGCTTGGCGGGATTCCTCAACAAGTTTTGTTTTGGTGTAGATCTTACACACTGAAATAAATGAATGGTGATGGGGGAGGGGTGGTGGAATGGTTAGAAAGAGTGAATCCAATTGGCATATTTTTAAACAAATATCACACATACTCTATAACACGATATCGAAAATATAGGGGGGAGGGAGGGGATCTATCCCATCCAATATTTTGAGTAGGAAAAATAAGCCTCAGTCGGAAGTAATGAGAGGCAGAGTGGAATGATCTAAAACGATGTAAAAAAGAGAGCAGGCGTATTGCGCGGTCGCAATCCAGATCTCATCCTTCGAAAATGAACTGAATGACTAACTAAATTTAACGAGCATAAAAACTAGCAGTTCAAGCATTTGTTATTTTGATTGGGAACGTGTAAAACAAAAATGACAGGGACATTCCTAACACCCCAACCCCCTTAATCTTCACGGATTCGCTACTGCTAGGGAGGGAGTGGAAGGTGAGGAGGGAACGTGAAATGCTGCTTGCCCTGCCAGGAAAATTCAGGCGTGTGAAGTTGCCCCCTCCCCCTAGGGAATGTGCTATTAATAATTGTGCCGATAAGTACTATGAATGTGCTCAATATACTAAAAATGGAATTGATTGGATCCTTACCGTTTTACAGTACACATTTACTGAATTCGTTAGGGGCCAACTTCACATCAGCCCCTTGAATTAATGTGCCATCAAAATTAATTATTGTGTGACTATTGTGCGAATGTGCTCAATGTGCTCAGTGTGCTCAATGCGCCAGCCATTATTGGCGAAGTCAGGCCAACTCACCGAAAAACTCTCGTCCTCCCACCACGCAATGGGTGGGAATCGAGGTTTGTCAAAAAAACAAAAAACTTCGGGGAACATGGATAACGTTTGCATCACCACAGCGCATTCCTTAAGAAAATCAGACGCATATAGTTCGTCATCTATGCCTGAAAACTTTAATTAACGCGAGATGCCCAATCTCTTGGTAAATCACGCATTTGATATTCAAAGACTGCTGAGTTTTGAAATGGTTTTCCCGTAAGTTTTGTACTCCCTCAAACTCTCAAACTCTCCTTTCGGTATTAAAAAAAGCATCGTCAACTTCAGCACTTATTCCTTGTTGCACATAGGCATGGATTCGCATTTTAAGTGGAATTTTCCCTTGACGAAAAATTCCCGACATTGCGCACATCTTGACTCAGGGGTTTTTTTTTTTCTAGTAATACTCTCTTTCGCCGAAGCTTTACTTAAAAACGCATCAATACGTGAAGCAAAATCCACACGGCAACCAGTATACATATTAGTTACCTGTGCTGTAGGAGACACCTGGGAAAGTTACGCAAGTATTGTGACAAATCAGTAGTAAGAGAATGTTGCCCTTATTAATCGGGGGGGGGGGGGGGAATACCCACGTTGCGTTACGAGACAACCTTGGCAAAGAGGCACCTGCTGTTACCGCATCAAAATTATAGTCAAATTTTGATATTCTTAGACTCCCTCTAGTTATTCTAGACATTTCAGACAACCTTGAGTCATGTTTTCTAGCCCTCTTAATTATAAGATTGGAAACATCCCACCTATCGAATAATGTCTCAGCAGTATCTATTTTCCTTTGGTTCAACCAAGAATTTAAAGGGTTTGGGAGGAGAATTTGTAATTCTAAAAAGTCCCTATTGAAACATGTTAGATCCGTCCCCATTAGTTCATTCGGAGTTTTCAGAGGGCGCCACGTGTTCTACCTGGTAATTTTTGCTCATTTTTCAGCTCAAATCTAAAGTTGTATCGACGACGGTTGACGCAACCAATTGCGCTTGGTCCCCGTCGACCTTTCATATCCTGTGCTCCTGGGTCTGATGACTTTGGCTGTGGACTTCAATATCAAGCCTGTATTACGATGATTACTAATTACCACCTTGTAACAATTGTAACTTGTACTGTATGCTTTTCTGCCGCCATTGTTGTCGTTGCCCAGGACGTGCGGCCTGATGGGTCTCCTACCAACTTGATACTTGCCGATATTCGGCGAGTCTTTCGGCTAGTCCATTAGAATTCTTACCATTTTCCCCGGACTAATTGTACCCCAAGCCTTCTTCTTGTCTTGGCCTTTGCTGGCTGCCACCCCTGGCTTTATGGCGGGCGAGCTACATGACCATTAAAACATGAACCGCTAAAGATGGAGTCAGCCCATTTCTTCCTTAGGCTATAAGCACCATCCTTTCCAACTTTCAATGTGTCTGCCAGTTTCACCACTTAACATCCGTCGACACATAACTTTCTGTGGCATCGCCGAAATTACATCAGTGATTTTAAGACTAAAGAGGCTGTCCATTTTTCCTTCCGTTTTTGTCTAACGAGGGTCCCGGTCTAGGTGTGACGAAGGGTTTGCGTAGACTTTGGACCTGGTGAAGAAGCTGCTAACGCCAATGGGGAGAAGATCCGGTGACAAGGTGTATGCAGCCCACATTTCCGTGAAGCAGATACCTCATCGGTTGTCGACACCTGGCCTCCATCGTTCTGGAAACAAGCTTTTCAAGTACCTGTGACGCTCCTTTTTGCCTGATCCTGGCCTTGGACTCCTCTGCCATTTGGACTGTTCTCTTTTTTTTTCCCTCTGTGCCCAAGAATTTGAAGCCCCAACATGAATGTTCAACTCTTTCCAAGGCCTGCGTTTTGACCCCTGCCGTTCCATTCCAAACAGCTTTACTGAATTTCTTTCTGTTCGTCTGCAAGAATGCGACTTTCAACTGTTGATGGCAAGTACTATCCTTTGCTGTTTTTTTCCTGGTGGTGGTAAACTAAATTAGCTAGGCTAAGCTAGGCTAATTAATAATTAAATATAAACTAGTATCATTTAGTTTAGTTTAATTTTAGGCTAAAATCTGAGTAGAAATTCCCACATAAAACACGTGGCGCCCTCTATAAACTAAGACTGAACTAATGTGAACGTATCTAAGACGTTTCAGTATGGGTCTCGTCACAAATTCTCCTCCCAACCCTATAAATTCTTGGTTCAACCCAGTAGTCACTTCTGATACATTCAGGTCTAGAGAGAAAGTCGGGTCCATGATGTAACCGAGAAAAATCAAGTGAAACACAATTTGAACAAGGGGTTACCTACACATCGTTAGTTACACAACCAGTCACAATTAAACGCAGACTGGTGGGGAAAAAACAAAAAAAAATCATAATGATATCCAACACAATGACAGTGCAGGCTACAAGAGGAAAAAATATGAATAAACTAAGGGTACGTAAATCAGCTACCCGACAGGGACACACATGACGAGGAACGAATTCGAAGGTTTATCATTAGCAGTCAGTCTACGATCCTGTCAAATTTTATTGATGAATAAGAAAAACATGGGGAAACCGTAACACATTTATTATTCTACTGACACAATCCAATGTGACCAGAGAAGAAACAAAATAGAAAAACATCGTGGCTAGAGGAATAATACGTAAAACAACACACACCACTACTAGCAAAAAACATAAAACGCTGCGTACGAGCCAGTACCTCACACGAAACACTAAAGATCAACACTACTGCCTTTTTTTTTGTGCACCAAACCAACCGCCTTGCAGACAAGAAAGGAAACGTTAATTCCCGAAACTTCCACCCAAAATCCAATTTGCGCTAATGACCAAACAATTTAACCGGACAAGAAAACCCCCGTTGTCACAACCTTCCTTGTTCGGAGGGCAGCCGTCTGGGGGTGGGGAGGGGGGGAGGGAAGGGGTGAGGAGTTTTGGAGCGATGGCCGGTACCAAGAAAGAAAGAGCGTTAGTAGATAAATATATTACAAACAAAAACGTCAAATGTGCCGTAAAAATAGGGTTATGATTGAAGGTTCACTTTACTTGTTAAAATGTACACGAGTAAAAATTGATGATATTTAACTGAAATAAGCAAATGTACAATTGAGGAAATGTTGTGTTTTACGTTTTTACGTATTTCGTAAAGCACAACAGCACTTAAACAAGTGCAATTTTCTCAATTGTGCATTTGATTATTTGTATTAAAAATCCTGAATACCAATTAAACACCAATTTAAATTATTGTTAAAACACAACATCACTTAAACAGATGCAATTTTCTCAATCGTACATTTCCTTATTTCAATTAAAAATCATCATTTTTAACAAGTAAAGTGAAACTTCACGCATATAACCTTTTTTTTTACGGCACACTTGACGTTGTTTGTAATCCGTGTGCCTGTTTTAAGGCATACAGAGATTTACACCAACCACAATTCAGTCTATGCCTCGTGGCTGAAAGTAATTTTTTTTTCATTTGCAAAGGGTCTGAACGCACACGCACATGCAGTGATTGTTGCTGTCCACTTTGAAACAATTCTGCTGAGCTCTGAAAGCCTGCATCTATGAAATGAATACGTCATTCTATCGTTTCTAGCTGTAACAACGTAGTTTGGTTTGGTTTGATTTAAAACTATATGAGTTTAGCTGAAACACAGATTCTTTTCAATTTCAATTTTATTCGCAGAAGCCATGACCCATG
>JAHWFP010217689.1:12356-32816 GCA_023313725.1 Lithobius niger | reverse complement strand
ATCTACCCCCAAAACAAAACTTGTTAAGGATTCCCGCCAAACTTTTCGGCCGTGTGAAGTTGTGATATCAAACGCCAAGCTCTTTCGCCAAGGTAATCCCACCGAGTAATAGTTCGAAGGTTAAATGAAAACAGCCAAACTACCTTAGCTGTAAAGACACAACGTGTCTAGTGGTCGCCATGCTCATATATATTTTATCTGGATAGATGTTAACGTTTATTATCTTGGCGGGCGACACACTAGCGTGTGTCTTGATACAATCCTGGAAAAATAGGTTAAAGATGGAGCCCATGATGATAAGGAGTGAAGGTTTGGGTAAGTGCAGGCTTGGGTAATTGAAAAAATAATTGCAATCTACATATTAAAACACCTTTGTGGGATCCTAAATAAGCTAATCTACTACCTTCGTTGTACTACTCTTCCATTGTTGTAGCTGTAGATCAGTATCTTACAGGGGTCGGGCAAAGGAATCAAATGTCAGGGATTATCTCTTTGCGCTCTCTCAACCTATAGTAAAGTTGCAAGTGGAGAATCTTTCGATGGAAACCAAATTTGATGTTCTAGCTTCGCTGTAGCCAGGTGGGTGGTACGGCGACACTTGACGTGGAGTTTGATTTTTCGTATCTCTCCCAGGTAAGCGGCGTAATTAACAGTCGTATGGACCTGTCGAATGTTGGTGAACTGCCAGCGGTAATAGGGCACATAAAAGAGAACTGTGAAATTGAGTGGTTCATTTTTTATGAACAAGCAGTGGTTCAGGTGGCCACTGCTTAGGAATGTGTTCTTTTCTGCTTGTTCATATCTTTTTGTCACGTTAGGTATGCCTGTTTACTGTAAGTTGTTGGAATGGAGCACGTGATCTTTATGGTCAACGCTCTCTGATAAACATCTGTCTAGGTATTTATGCCAAAGATACCGTATGCTTTGCTGTGCTAATTACTATCATTACGTGTTTACTTCCAGCTTGTAGTCTCATCCTCCTCCTTGTATCCTTCTGCTTGTAGTCTCATCCTCCTCCTCGTATCCTTCTGCTTGTTGTCTCATCCTTTTCCTCGTATCCTCCTGCTTATAATCTCATCCTCCTTCTCGTATCCTCCTGCTTGTAATCTCATCCTCCTCCTTGTAGTCTCATCCTCCTCCTCGTATCCTCCTGCTTATAATCTCATCCTCCTTCTCGTATCCTCCTCCTCCTCCTCGTATCCTCCTGCTTGTAATCTCCTCCTCCTCCTTGTAGTCTCATCCTCCTCCTCGTATCCTCCTGCTTGTAATCTCATCCTCCTCCTTGTAGTCTCATCCTCCTCCTCGTATCCTCCTGCTTGTAATCTCAGCCTCCTCCTTGTAGTCTCATCCTCCTCCTCGTATCCTCCTGCTTGTAATCTCATCCTCCTCCTTGTAGTCTCATCCTCCTCCTCGTATCCTCCTGCTTGTAATCTCCTCCTCCTCCTTGTAGTCTCATCCTCCTCCTCGTATCCTCCTGCTTGTAATCTCATCCTCCTCCTTGTATCCTCCTGCTTGTAATTGAATATCAGCTAGGTTGCTCTTGGGTGGTGCAGTACTGTCAGCAATTAGGTGCATACATGTTAGTGTGTAGTTGGTTGAGGACCACTGGGGCCCAGGCAACAAGTCGGCCCCAGAACAGAATCTGTTTGCGTGGGTCAACATTGGTATTGGTGCCTACTCTCACAGTGCACTTGCTCAAAGGGGAACCCTACTGCTTGAATGCCGCTAGACCATGTGATACCGTAGTTGCTAATGACGTTACAATTATGCAGCAGTACGGTCGCCCTCTGTTCATTGCTTTGGGTACGAACAAGTGTCTCCTGCAAAGAAGGGACGTTATTACTCCAAGGTTTGAAAATACCGAAACTGTCATCAGTGACAACGATAACAGAGCTATGAGGGCTTACCCCCTGTTGATACGAATAAAGAGCGTGATGACACAAAGTCGTATTTTTCGGACTGTGGTTTGCCGACTTTAATGCATTCCATTGCTTGATTCACCTAAAAGTTACAAACGTAAAGATAACATTATTGTTTGGTTTCTGCTTCGGTGGCTTTTATTGCTTCTTTCCAAGATGAGAAATGAGTTATTTGCGAGAGGGCTGTCCAAGTACCTTGTTGACAGACTTTAAAGTCGGGAAAAAAGAAAACTTTTAAGAGTTTTATTGCTTTCCGTCGTGAAGCAAGAGAAAGTTCTAATTTTTTTTGCAGCCTCCTGGATATATTATTATTTTTTTTTTTAGTGGTGACTTTACCGTTTTCACAAGTGTCGTGAATCTTGAGTAGGTAAAGTGGCATAAAAATGTACGAAATTGCGCAGCCGTGAAGTAAAAGTGGAAAGTTTCGTGATTACACATGTTGTAATTTGCACATATTGAAGAACTGGGAGCTGGTTGTCAACACTGTTAGTGTTGTTGTTGTTGTAAGAATTAAAGTTTCAGATTTGAATATCTTTTTCAGCCGCTAAAGTTATCTCCAGGCATAGAGGACTATTTAGTAGTAATGTCTTAGATTTTTGCATGTCATACTCGACATGGTCATGAACGTGTGTTTCTAGGAGTATGCTACTCCTGAATGCAGCACAGGAGTAGGGCAAAAGAGGGATATGAGGGAGGTGGGGGGGGGGGGGGGTTAGAAGATTCTAATCCTTTTTCATGGCCCCACAAACATAACATAGTTTAACGAAAGTACGAAGAAATTTAATTTATTAAATTGCTACAGCCATTTTGGCATTTTCCTCATTACAGACGGAATTGTTAACATGAAGCTATTTGTTGTTGTTTGTTGCTGTTGTTTGTTTGCTATTGTTTGTTGCTATTTGTTTGTTGGTGCTTGTTGCTGTTGCTGTTGTTGTTGCTGCTGTTGTTGCTATTGCTGTTTTTGTTGCTGTTGTCGTTGCTGTTGTTAGTTGTTTTTTGTTTGTTTGTTGATGTTGTTGGCAGTTATTATTAGTCGGAGTAGTAAAAATAAAAAGTTTTGGACTGACCATTATGAACCCTTTAGTACACGAAGATATTACGAACCTGTTGTTACATGATACGAAAAAAAGTAAAGTCCACAATGTGAGTTTGTGAGACGTGTCCCTAGGAACCCAAGAGCAGCGAACAAAACATAGCCAAGTGGCTATCATCCTGGCCTCCAAGCCAAGGCGATACATGAACGAATCGCTTCATCGATCTATTTACACCAGCCTGTTTGTAGTCTTTCTCAAGGGTTTCAAATGACAGTGAAGCAACGGGATGTTTCAAGTGCAACCTGTATTTAAAACATCTCGTAGGTGTTCCTAGTGGTCGTCTAGGGGTTAACGCGAAAAGAAAAATCCCTAAAGATTAATAAGGCAAGCGTGTTGGTTGGTTGATTTTTTTAGCAATGGTCTCGCATCACTAATTGAGAACCACTCCATGCGTGCTTTTAGGTGCGTTTTATGCCTTTAGTATTTTAGTTACACATGAGTTTCAGATTAATTTCTCCAAATAACGGTTACTGTATAACTATTGTTGTGTTTTCATGCATTATTAATTTTTACTAATCATATTGCTTGCTTCGCTCGCTCTATTGGCGTCCACCTTTGCTTCACATAGTTTGTTCGATCACCAGAGCATCACAAAATCGACGTACCGATTATTTCGACGGAAACTAATTGCAGTTGTTGCTCACAGTTCATTCATCACATTCCTAAGCACGCCTGCATTTCATTTAAAACGCACGATTTGTTTGTTTGTTTGTTCGCATGTTTGTACGTCTATCCCTCCAGAAGTAAAGCCTCTACGAGGCAAGAGAGAGTAACACCAAATAAAATATAGAGACCAAAGCGAGAAACGCGTTGAAAAGGTTTACATTACGTGTAAATCGGTCGCTTTCCTCGCTCAATCCGCGCACTCCATACTTCAGAAACGCGAATGTTTCCTAACCTCTTTAAAACCAAGCCTGCTTTATCCGCGCGTCCAGCCAGCTGAAGCAAAACCAATGTTTTGGTCTGCGTGTGTTGCTAATACTAAGCAAGATGAAAATATGTCGTCCTTATAGGTTTTTTTTTTTTTTTGCAACTAAGTTTTTTTCTGATAAGATTTGCCTGATCGAACTCTGACGACATAATCGGTTTTCTAAGCAGATTTTTTTTTTTTGCGCATTTGAAGGTCAAAAAATCAAAAAATCAAGTTACATTGATGCAAGTATAAGCCAACCAGAAACGATTTAATTGTCTTTCATTTAGCGTGTTGTGAGATTTCTTTCCGACTACAAATGTTGTAGTCCCAATGAATTGTTCAGTCGGCAATGAAGAATTGCTGCTTTCCCCATGGCTAAAGAATACGATTTTTTTGGACTTCACGACAACGACTAATGGTGCATTTGCGCAACGAGACCTTCTCGCTCCCCGAAGGCTATTTGCGAGTCAACCGTTATTTATTTACGATTAGTTTCCAGTTTCCACTAAATGAATGCGGTAATGCATAAAAAATTAAATGTATTATTAATAACGACACGGATAAAGAACAAAGTGCCAAAAGTCATTTTTAGACATTGTTACAACGTTGTTGTCATTTCACGCTATTTCCGAAATTTGCTATTCTCGTCCAAAGAACATCTTCTGGCAATGATCAGACGACAGTAGAATAAACAGCTGCTCGCAGCGAGAATTCAAAATCCAACATGGCGTCCATTTCGGGGTTATCGTATCGAAAACAAACCATCGAATGCGGGCTTTCAGAAATCAGTCTGCCGTCTTGCACTGCAGTAAAAATTGTTTTCGTGTTGTCATAAATCCACGCTGTCATGCTGCATGCATTGTACGTCGTGTCGCGAGACATGGGGAGAAGATCCACTTCCGCATTGTTGCCATGGTTATTATGTATAGACAACGCGAAAGGCGTCTGCTCAGGTAAAGGCGAGAAGCAGCCAGCAGATTTAGTATTAATCAAGTAAAAGCTAGTGAGCGAGAAAATTGTCATTGCATAAACCCGCCTTTAGACACGTAAATCTATTAGCGGTAATTAGCTAAAGCAAAAAAAAGGGACCGTAAAACTGGATTTTCGGTTTTTCATTTCGTAATTGCTCTGGAAAAAAGGATGCAATCGATTTGTACCAAAAGACGTGATATGGCAAATTTTTCGGCCATTTGAAGCCGTGATATCATACGCCTAGCTCTTTCGCAGAGTTAATCCCACCGACTAAGGCCTCAAATGTTATAAATAAAATACTTGAAAATTGCGCAGTAAGCAATTTTTCATTTCATTTATTACTCGGTGGGATTAACTTGGTGAAAGAGCTTGTCGTTTGCTATCACGACTTACAAATGACAACAAATTTTGGCGGCAATCCTAAACAATTTTTTTAGGGGGAAGATTAATCTTTACAAATTTGATCAAGATCCCGGCCTGCAAAACGTGTTTCCTCAGGTACAACGTTAATGGACCAGAAAGGTAATTTTGCTCGTAAGTCAAGCGTCTAAACAGCGCGGCCGGTCGGATTCTGTGTATATATCGAAAATGATTTTTTTTTCGTTTTGGTTTCCAGCAACAAGATTCAAACCTGAGGAACATGGTAATTTTATTCATCCAAGCCGAAAATAAACTGATTCTCAGAAGGTAAAGTACCAATAACAACGCAAAACCTAAAAAAAAAAAAAAACATATATATAGCAATTTCGGAGTACTCAACTATCGTCGATTTTCTACGAAATTCTTTCTGTCATTTTGTCTTCAGCAATCTGTTTCCAACTACTCTTCTTTTTTTCAAAATTTGTTTTCGTCTGAAATCCTTTTAAAACCTTCAAAAAAAAAACGAAAAGTGAGTTTTGTACTTAAAGATGACGTGCTATCGAAGTTGGGTTCCTGAATGTTGCCTAGGTTACAGCATGACGTACAGCAATGTTCTTATAATCTCTTTTTTTTCTTAATCGTAATTATTCTTTTGAGTCATTACCAAGAGCCGATTTCAGAGCAAAAACACAGCTTAAAGTTATATGAAATTAACTAGCGCGCATTAAAATTGGCTCAATTTTGATTTTTGGATTTTGAAATTTGAATTGGTCATTTTATAATGAAAAAAAATTCGGAAATAGGACAGGCAAACTATAGGCTATATACTTCGTTTCAGATAAAGAGAATTAGCTAACAGAGGAACACTTAGCGTCGCGATCAGACTGCTCACGGCCGATTGGTTTGTATTCATCCACGAGCTTACGTAATAAAATTCATGGGTGTATCTAAGATACACCCACGAATTTCTTTTAAGTACAAGATACAATAATCTAGACAAACGCTAGTGTATAGCCGCCAAGTAGATGACATTTAATTGTGTCAGAACTTGGAATGTCTTTGAATAGCTCTCTGCACCAAACTGCACATTAAAAGTAAATAAGATGATTTTGGTTAATTATCTTTGCAACCTTATATCTGGAAATAGTTTCACACAGGCTACGCGGTCAAATTATGGCGCCATGATCTCGATCTTGAAAGTTTATAGGGAGAGTTCCTCTTAAACCGATTCCAAAACCACTCTCTCATTCAGTCCGGCAAAGAATACGACTTGGAAAATGTTTAAAGCACTATATATTAAATTTTGAACAGTGCAGTGCCTACAAAACGTTTAATGAACCATTAAATTCAGTGGCAACAGTAAAACAGAGGACATAAACCGTCATTTACTGCTTTTCTGCGCGTAAAGTCTAAAATACTAACTGCAATACAACACCTATAACTGTATATTTACGGGATTTTAATTCACAGTCTAATCATAATTGCGCAATACAAACAATTGGCCACAAATTGGCCGTTCTTTGTACTGGAAATGCCGACATCCGTCAAGCCTTTGGCGACCCTTGTTTTAAATAACTGAAAAGAAAGGGAAGGTTCTGGAAATTTTCAATTTACGTGTTGTTTGTTGCTCAAAAGTATTAGAATAAGAAATAAGTATAGTGATAGGAGTAGCACACCTGGGTATTCGAATAGGATTCTGTGTCACTGTACCACTGGCTCCGCGACTTCGCCGGACCACCGGTTGGGACCTGATTGGGCTATCGCCAATTTCGGATTACTGAATTATTTTATATTACGTCCAGAATACCACTGATTTTCTGAGTTGCATAGTGGATTATCTCGGATTAGCTGGAAATACTGAGGATAGTCGCCGGGACTGTGCAGTTAGTGCTTACATATTAGGCACTGGCCAGAATTATCTGCTGTGCCAGCTGTAGTCAGCTCCAGGATTCAACTTGCTAGGACGAAACCCAAATACAAGTGAGGATCCCTTGCTACAGTATGCGTTTATACGAGCTGGAACAATGGGCTTCTGCAAGGAACTACACACTCGGTAATGTGCCGTGTACACAAAGCGGATCTAACTGGTTTCAGCAGGAGGACTCACTCCGTGCACATCAACCAAGCGTTCGACCTTCAGCTATGTTGGCAGCGGTTGGCCTAGTGCAATGTCGCATACATAACGACAAGGTGCACCGCGTAGTGTCGCCTTGCATTTTATGTAACAGCCGGTTACATCTCCCCTCCCCTAAGTTTATGCTTAGAAGAGAGAAGACCAACCTTAAACACTCATTATCTAACTTCGCAGTAAGATTTAAAATTCGATAAACAATTATTCATTCATGGGTACTCTACACAGAGCTTCACGAAGCCTTACGAACTAAATTTAATTCTAAAAATCGAATTCACGTGTCATTCCTCCGTTTGTAACCCCTTAAGGTGGGCTATGAATCACAAGCTAAAACCGTACGTAAAAGAAAAAAAAGATTTTACAGATTTCATGCACCTACATTTTGTTTTTCGGTGAAGCAAGAGAAGAAAAATATTAAAAAAATTTAATAAAAATCGTGCATCGTTTTCTTACGAACTCCAATTTACACCATTTTGAAGTAAATAGTTCAATTGCCAAATTCAAGTTAAAAAGTAGGAGGTTGTCGCCAATTACGAAAGTTCCGCACATCACCGAGAAGTAGAGAAAATATTACAAAAAAAAAATCTCGCTGTACCCCTGGAGTAACATACTAGCTGGTTGCTGCATGCATGAGTAAAATACTTCACTAGGCATCATAAAATGTAAAGAGGCACTGGCCACCCTCCTGCCCCCCCCCCCTCTACATTCTCCCATTGTGTGGTCTGAATGCCCTCATCCCCGCTTTCCCTCCCTCGGAATCTCTGGTGTTTTGTTTTCTTAGAGAAGTAAATAGCGTTTTCATTGTAGGACGCCACTCTTATTTTCAGTGTGGCTGAATTGCCTGTTTGTTCGTTTTGACAAGCCCGCAACAACAGTCATGCATGCAGTGATTGTTACTCAACCAACTTTGAAACTATTCAAGTAATCGCCAACAATATTGAAGCAATATTTCGTTTGTTACTGATTGTTGCAGGGTACTTCCGTTCATATTGTCGGCCACTTGCACTTTTTCTTTGGCTACCGTGCCAAGAATGAACCCGCGCGCCCTCTTTCATTGCTACCGCTTTTACTTAAAGACAACGCCCATCGCACTGTACGATCAGCCAACACTGAGCGAAAACTGGGAAACAACCACAGGTGAAACAAAATCCCAGGCGAAGCCGGGTGTGACAATAGTCTATATATGTAATACGCTTAGTTGGGATGAGATGCACCAGTAAAGCAAATTCATCATTCATTATGGCAGCCGATATAAATGCTCAAATTAGCTAAACAATGAGGAAACAACCAATAAATACGGACTGTCCTTCGAGCCGTTTTTATTGGTTTTTTCCTCATCTAATTTGAGCATTTATATCGGCTGCCATAATGAATGATGAATTTACTTTGCTGGTGCATTTCATCCCAACTAAGCGTATTACATATAGTATAGACTAGCAGTCGCACCCGGCTTCGCCCGGGGTTTTGTTTCGCCTGCGGTTGTTTCCCCAGTTTTCTCTCTGTGTTGCCTGGTCGTACAGTGCGATGGGTTGTCTTTTTCCTTCTGTCCTATCCCTCCCATGTCCCCATCCCCTTTTCTCCCATCATCTCCCTCCCTTCTCCATTCCCCTCCTGTACACCTCCCCGTCTCTCCTCTCCCCTACCTCCCTTTTGCTACACGTAGTTGGATGGGGGCTGCCCCCTCCCCCGCCCGTCCAATGTCTTTATTTTCTAAAGAGCAGGGCTAACAGGAGCGCTACCTCACACATGTGCATTCCCCGTTAAGGAACCCCCAACTCCCAGTTTATCGTTTTAGGGGTCATTTAACACATTTGCCTGAACGTTGACTGCGACAGGAGATTTTTCTTCCTGTAAGTTTCCCTTTTCGTCCCATCTTCTACCTCCCCTTTTTCCCCTTTCGTTCCATCATCTGTCCTTCGTGAATGACGTCATTTAACACATGCCTCTGCGATGACTGCGCATAGATAATTGTTAGTCGAGGCAACAATGTGCCAATTTTAACTTCTTTTCAGGGCAACAACGTCCCAGTTTCAACTCGCCCATTTTCATTGTAGGGGTTCTCTTTTCGGCGGTCGTCGTTGTCTTCGTTTCTGCGTGAGACTTTGGTTTATAATGTAAGAAGATATCGTAGTCCGAGTTACTCTGTCTTGTTTGTACTCCTCCTCCGTGAGTAAAAAGTCCATGTCACTAACCTCTGTGGAACTGGATACGTCCTTCTACTCCGAATTGGATGTCACCATGGCCAAATTCGATAGGTTCTTTCCTGGTGGTGCTAATATAGGGTCTGTAAGTTTGATTTTGCTCACCCTGGGTGTAGCAGTATATAGCAGAAGCAAAAGGTACACCAAGGGGTCCTGCATTGGTATCGCCAAGTCATTAGCCTATCAGCAAAAAAATTCCCTTTCTTCATAAAGTTCCACATTTAGGCAAAAAAAAAAAAAAAAACTACAACATGTTAGCAAATTTTCCACCCAATCACTTAGACTCCTCGATCGATTCCAATTAATCACTACCAGCGTATCGTTTACTTTCGCCCTAACAGCTTTCTTAATATCTTCTCTCTTCCCCCCCCCCCCTCCTCGGGTTTACATTACGTGGGTCCTCATTTGTCTCACGGGGATCCCCCGATATTAATATGATTTAGCGATTGCATTAACTCGCGTTACGGCGGAACAGCCACGTGCAAATTTATCACTGCTTAAGTTAAAGGTTCTCCCTTACTTCCGTTTCTTGGTCATTAAGCTACACGTAACGACGATTTAGATTTGCTACCTCCTTAAAAACCTCCCCTACCGGGAGAGTATCAAAGAATCCGCCCATGCTTAATAACATCAGTAATTAAAGATAGTTATTAAAAGGACGACAATTTTTTTTCCCGCACGGAGACAGTCCTACCAAACTTTTAAAGGGTTCGATTATACAAAAAAAAAAGTCCTTGTAGACGAAGCCTCACTAGCTGTACCTTAACATTAAAAAATTTAATTTCTAAAATGTTTGAGCTTCATTAGCTCTTTCTTCTACTGCGAGGATGTATCAGCATGAAGCCATAGATTTAATTAACATAAGCGCTCTTTATAACGTACCTAGAGCGTCAATCAATGGTTGTTTGTATAGAAAGTTCGTAATGCAGAGGTTTTTTTTTACAGCGAGCTACAAGTGACGCAAAGTCAAAGTCGAGTCAAAGTAAGTTACGCTAGGTGTAAAGCCTGCACAGATAAACATGAAACTAAATCAAACTATGGTTACATCCTGACTGCACTGCAAGGGACGGTACGTGTGTAATCATTGCAGAACATAACATTCGCTAATGCAAATTGTAAGTCTAACTACTCACTACAGGCCTAAATACTCAAATGTAGACTTAATTGCTAAGATATAGGCCTAATTACTCAAATATTGGCCTTATTACTGAAATGTATGCCTAATTACTCTAATATAAACCTAATTATTCATATATATATAGCCCTAATTAATCAAATATAGGACCAATTACTCATAGTCATAATTACTCAAATATAGGCCTAATTACTCAGCTATAGGACTAATTACTCAAATATAGGTCTAATTACGCAAATGTAGGCCTTATTACTGAAATGTATGCCTAATTACTGAAATATAGTCCTAATTACTCATATATAGCCCTTACTGAAATATAGGATTAATTACTCATACATTCTAATTACTCAAATGTAGGCCTAATTACTCAAAAATATACTTAATAATCAAATATTAAGTGGCCCGAAAGTGGTGGAACTCTACAGAAGATCGACTGTGACTAGGTAGTCGCTTCAGCCGCTCGCTTTCTAACAGGTGGTTAATGACTTTCCAAAACTAGCTAGCTCGAAATCCAATCCAATGTAGTTCAATCGCGGCTGCTCCGACTATTCGTGTGCAAACACATAGTTGTCCTTAATATCAGTTTGTTTTTTCAAATTTCGTCACAGAAAGATATCACAAGGTAAAGGGTAAATGCAGACTGCTTGCTTCATTTACGCTTTGCCTTGTTTATTCCCTTGTTTATTCCCTTGTTTATTTCCTAATAGCTTACGTCATTCGGGCGCATGCACTTAACGGAAGTGCTGCGCAGCCAAGCCGACGCTGGACGAAACAGGGGCTGCTATCGGCATGAAAGATAGTTGGGCAAGCGTCGTTGTGTCCAATCTCCAGATCGAATTAAAAAGCACTTGTACGATAAATAAGGAATAAAAGCAAATAAATTGCACAACGTAACAATTTCAGTCGACGTTTCGAGTAACCTCCGACTCTTTATCAAGATAAATGAAAACAAAAATATTTACTAAGGCGTAAAAGCCATTAAACGGCGTAATTTCAGAAACCTATTTTCACCAAAACAGTAGTGTATGTCTGCATCCACGATAAATTTTGAATCTACAATCCGATTCATTTTAAATTTTCCGCGCGCATTCTATGCCCTTGTGAATTTAAATTCGGAATCCAATAAATTTGAGGTGTTTGAATACGCGAATTAGACATGCTTCAGCCGTTGTATGTAGCCCTAGAGCTTTTGTCGATAATGCGGCTACGGTTTTCGTACAAAGCCCGTAATCTGACATTAAAATTAACGAATGTTAATTATTCTGCAATTGTATCTCGAGCTCGTAGCGCGAGAG
The DNA here is from genome assembly GCA_023313725.1 of Lithobius niger. Taxonomy (NCBI): domain Eukaryota; kingdom Metazoa; phylum Arthropoda; class Chilopoda; order Lithobiomorpha; family Lithobiidae; genus Lithobius; species Lithobius niger. The sequence continues at coordinate 20,796 of JAHWFP010217689.1, read as the reverse complement.
GTATAATTTCAATTTAATTAGCATGAGTTACAGTAGCTTTAGCCTGAATACAAGCTGAGTGCGAAGACTTTTCTATCCGTATTATCCACAAAAGTTAGAGGGCTGTTTTATTGGAGTCTATCCCATTTCAAAATAAATATAGCGAAAGGACTAAACTTTCTTTGTGTATATTAATATTTATAACTTAATGCTACGTTGTATACTGGCTTACCTCTCTATCAGTTCGCAAAAACGAGAAGTCTTCTTCAGAGCAGCTGCGTCTGTGGCTTCTTCCGGTTTGGGCATGTGCACGGCGCAATCACGCGCACGCATTGCTAAAATCGGCCGAGAGCGAGCTGTCTGTTTTGTCTGAAATACGATATTTCAGGGAGTCAAACCGTGACCTCAAACGAAACGAGCATCTGTTCCCCCGAACCGGAATATATAAGTATTGGCACAAGTCTACTTCACGCATATGGCCTAAATTTTAAGATTAAAAAATACTTACCTTAAATTGGCTGGAAAGGTACTACAAATTGATCCCAAGCCGCGGAAACGTGTCAAACCCATGTTTTAACTGATCCCATGTTTAAAAGGACATAAATCCTTCCGGTATATCGTGCGGCCCAATGAGATTGTAGTTGGCCACTATAGTTACACAGGTTAGAGTTAATGTCGCCAAATCACCTCGCACGCAAGAAAAAACAAGAAAATGAATGTGTTGGCAACATTTACATACGTTTGAACTAATGTCGCAAAACTGAGTCATGCAGGAAAGCCAACAGGGATTTATGTTCCTTTAACTGATCCCAAGCCGCGGCAGGCTCGAGGCAGACGACGCCGCGCAGTGAAGCACCACAAGTGAAGCGCTAAACCCCAACTTGTTCGTTACAAGTGAAACGCCAAACAGAAGCGGGTACCTATAACCTAACTAACCGACAATAACAACAAAACCACACGCAACTGACAATAACTTCCCGCTTATCTTAACTGTTTACGAAAAAAAAATATAAGCTTTCCTGGTCCGCAAGGCCCTGTGAGCGAACGCAAGCACCGTATAAATGTACGGATTGCGGAGCTACAAATTGACAGATTAAAGTCGCTTTAACACATTTCCGCGCTATAAAACAGACTGTTCCTGGATGTATGAAGGTGATGGAGCCATTTGGAATCAGTTTCAGAAGGATATCGGGTATGGATGTATTCTAGTGGCATATACGCGAGGTCTAGGCAGTGAAAGGCAGTCATTGTGACAACCAATTCAAATGTCTTAAAAGTAAAACAATAAGACGAGCAAACTCATTTTTTCACGACAGCAATGTAAAAGGGCGAGCATGTTCATTACTTGCACAGTACCAATAAAATATCGTGAGCATGTTCATTCTTTGCTCGGTAGAATAAAAAATATGAGCATATTTATTCTTTCGACGGTAGAATAAAAAAAGAGGAGCATGTTCATTCTTTGCACGGTAGAATTAAAAATATGAGCATATTTATTCTTTCGACGGTAGAATAAAAAAAGAGGAGCATGTTCATTCTTTGCACGGTTGCAACAAAAAAGGGCGAGCATATGCTCTTTTTTTGGACAGTAGCAAAAAAAGGGCGAACGGTAAGCGTTGTGAAGGGTAATATCGATTATGTATACTAACAGTATGGTAAAAACGAAATATTATGACACGTATTGTCGATGGAAAATTCGAGGCTACCAAGCCATGAACAACAGAAACAACAGCCAACACGGCAGTGTGAAAGCAGTTCAGATATATGCTCAGACAAATTAATGAAACGCCGTGGCATGTTTTGGAATTCCATCCACATTGCCTTCGCGGTAATCCGACAGATTTTATAGCTTCTAGCGGGCGGGTTTCCGTTGTTCAACGTCACCCAACTCTGACCTTAAAGTTGCGTTGCATTGTAATCACATTTTAATGCTTTCATATAAACGTGCGGCCACTGTACGCAGATGTTTTACTTCCGGGAGTGTTGTAATTTTGAAGTGGGCCTTTAACGTTTACGTGCGTCCAATTTTGGAGTACGCAAGTCAGGTTTGGTGCCATGCCTTTAGAAGGACAGCGACCAAATCGAGGTGGTCCAGCGCCGTTCCACAAAGGCTATACCTGGCACACGCAGCCTAACTTACATGCAGTGGCTGAATTCGCGTGGCCTGGAATCAATAGAGTTGCGCCGTCTGAAGGCAGACTTAATTTAATTATTTTAACATTCAAAATTCTACACCACGTATTGCCTCTCGACCTGCAACTGTTTGAACTGCATAACTATAAAGCAGCGTCATGTGACGTCATATTGGCTACAAGAGAGATAGCTGCAAGGGGCACTAGATTAAAATGGAGGGTTAAACAACGGCACTTCTAGTCAAGGCAGTGCTTTGAGAGCGGATTTCATTGGCTTAAAAAACGTTGTTTTCTCCAATCCCTTATGCTGCTAGGTTGTAATTGGAAGATAAAGATTCTACTTGCTTAAAAATGTCAGCAACTGCCAACAAATCGACAAACATCGTGCATTATAGGCCTAAGAAATCCACTCTTAACAGCATTTTCTTCAGTAAGACGCCCTTCTTTTCCCCCTCCAGTGACCCTTGCAGCTATCCCAGTTACTGGCTCCAGCATAGAGTTAAATACAATAATACAACGTTGTGTCACTGCCCTATACCAAAATGCGTGGGCATAACCTAAAACTCATAGTTCCGCGGTCAACACTTAATAGCAGAAAACATTTCTTCTCAGTGAGAGTGGTGCCCGTTTAGAATGCGCCTGGTGAGGAAGTAGTCTCGGCTGTCTCGGTTGCTTTTTTTAAACGCAAATTGAAGGAGGTGTGTCTATACGTGAACATCTTAAAACGACCCGAATTCGGTTAACTGTTCGGTTTTTGTTTAAACCGTCTGTTTGTGGTAAATTGTTTGTCGTCAAATTGTGTATGTCGAGATATCGTGTAATATTGTTGTTGTGCGCTCGAACACCCTACTCCACGTTTTATTTTTAGTTGGGCGAGTTGTAAGCGGTTGATCCCACAACCCTTTCTTATCTTTCTGTCGTTTTGTGACGGGCAGAAAAATTATTAATTCGGTGTAAGATTTTGTTCCTTTCCTTTCTGATAATAATTTTTCAGGTTTTGTTGCTGTTTTTGCTGTTTCCTCCTCAGTGACGCCCCTAGGAGGGAAGAAGGGGGGGGGGGGGCCAAAGAGCACTGCCCCTGCCCTTTTCGCAAAATAGCCGTTTTGTAAACAAAAATGGGCTTCTTGTGCCGACATTTGCTGGTGCAGCGGTGCCTGAGTAGGGGCCTAAGAGCCTGAAAAAGGCCTAAAAACGGCGAAAAGGACAAAAAAAAGTTAAGAAAGGGGACAGAAAATGGTAAAAAATGAAAGAGCCGAAAAAAAAAGGTCCTCAGAAAAACCTACCGTGCCTATTGCTAAAAAGTTGCCCCTGTTACTCGGGGGTCTGTGCCCTCATGCTTCTGTCCTTAATCGCTTTTCGCAGCCCTGCGTTTAAAAATTTTGACAACTTGCCTGCCGTAACCCCTTCCCCTTGAAAGCTGATGGAAACAAAATAAAAACTAGACAAATATTTTGGCAGACCTTCAGACAACCCGTCAACTGAAAGTAAACACTTGAGAAATACAAAAAGAAGCCAGCGAAAAATCAATCAAACAGACGTCGAAGCTTTAAAAAAATTAATGTTCTAATCCTGTTTTAGAAAAAAAAATTAAATTCCTTTTCACCATATGTCAGCGTAAACAGGTCGTTAACTCGGGGAAGGATTTTTTTTTAATATTCTCGTAATAGACTAATTAATTGTTGAACTAGGGAACTCCGGTGGATTTTTAAATAATTTTATTCCAGGAGTACAGGAAGAGAAATGAAACTGTGGGTACGTGTTTATTTCCCAGGAATATAGTGAAAATCCTGAAAATACTGAAAATATTGTAAATTGAACTCGCTTGGGGTATCAAAATTTATTCGATAAAAATGGGGGTGAGCCGTAAAAAAAGTTATAATTAGAATCTTACTTCTGCCCAGGAAAAAGGGTGTTCAAGCCTAACTCCATCGTAGAAAACTCGGCGTTTATGCGATCATTCGCGTACATGATCTGGGTTCGGTTTAGCGTTAACGTAATGCCTTTATTCTGATTTGTCCAGGAATTTAGTTAATTAATTTGCTAGTTTATTTGGTTTTCTTTATGTTTGATGCTTTTAGTTCATTTTGGTGCAGAAAAACCACGATTTAAGGAGATGAACCATTGATTTCCTCGAATGTATTAAGCTTTTAGTTGATTTCTAGCAGAACAATTTCGATCTAAAATGCTTTCAAGGTCAATAATCGTGAAATGTGAAATAACTTAGTTAGCGGGGTGGGGTTGTTAATAGGCAATTTAGGGTATCAAGTTCTGAAGGACAGAGCATTAACGACCTCTGACCTGTTTCAGTAAACTCTGGAGCTTGAGCGGGTCAAGTTATTACCTGGATATTTTTCATCGTATGCAGTACATCTGTATTTTAAATTCCGGAAGCAAGCTCTGATTGGCTGCTGTGTTCCTACTTCATCTGTTTCGGCCAAGCCAAACGGACTGTATACGGGCGATCGACTAATAGCTCGCGCTTGACAAAGGAACGCGGGCGCCAGCTCACACCATAATTGGAAACCACGAGCGAGAAGTGCAAGGCCAACTGAGATTGAATAGCTGCACTTTGGCAGCACAGCGAGAAGTGGGGAAAAATGGCTGACAACCTGACACCGTGATTCATTTACGATCCTTCTTCCCTCCCACACGTAGTAAAGGATGTTGTCCACCAAGGAGGGGTCGGGGGGAGGGGAATGGGAACTTGACACACACATTTGCCAAGGTGCTTGAAAATAAATACTGTAGCAATTCGAACCGCCATCGAATTCTTAAGAAACAAATAAAACAGGTGCCTGCCCATTCCAAAAACATATGTGAAAGAAAATTCGTAACGAAACTGTCAACGAAAACGTGGCGAAGTATAAATCAGGCACCGAGAATATTTCCCCCCCCCCCTACGCCTGGGGCCCACACCCGGGCCCACACGCAGTAACAAGCTAATCAAAAGTGTGACTCGGTAATTCCCCTTTAATACGGAACATGAGCATTAATCCTTTGACGACAAGAAACGCAAAGAAAAAAACAGTGTGAACGATTACAATGTGTAAATGAGATTGGTCGGGCGGAAGCAAAGGTAAACAAAGCCATTTTGTTCCGCCTTTTCCTGCTTGATGAAAACAAATCGTCCAAAGTGGGAGATTTGTAGTCGACTTAAAAACAGGAAACGTGGGGGAGAGGAAGGGAGTTTCAACAAGCACTTTCGTTTAATGCTGGGATTGCTGGAAAGTGACGACGAATTTAAATGAGAAATTTGCTTTCAGCACTTGCGTGTTTTAATATGAAAGTCCTAATGAAGAGTTAGATAGATTATCAGGATATAGATCTATCTAGTAGACACGCTAGGAAAAATATTAACAGTTCGACATATTGCAGCTAGGCGGCACCAGAGGTTTTGCTTGTAATTTCCATATTGCTCCACGGGAAATATTACTTAGTGTATTTGACTTAGCTTGAGCTTTCTAAGTATCTTTGATTAGTGAATACTCGCTAACACAAATTAAACAAACAAAAAAATATAATAATACAGTACAATAATAATAATATTTTGTCTCATCTAAAGTGCACAGGGCAGAGAAGGGCAACAAAGTATCACTAACACCAGCCTTATTATCGTGTAGGTAAAATGGTCTGGTGGGTGACGGCATTTCGTAGGTTTAAAACAAGGGTAAAAAATCAAAGAAGGATTTAAAAAGAAAATTTACCAGAGTATGGTAATATCAGAAGGAGTGTCTTAAAAATTTGTGAAGGTCAAATATTTTTAAGTTTAGCTTTAAAAAAATGGGCAGGTGGAGGACACCTCAACAACATTACCATGCAGGTAAAGACATCCAAACATTCGTAGGCATAAATCCGTGCAAAAATAGGCCTAATTGCGTGCGAAACAGGCCTAATTGGGTGCAAAAATAGACCGAATTGAGCGCGAAAATAGGCCTAATTGCGTGCGAAAATAGGCCTTGTTGCGTGCAAATATAGGCCTAATTGCGTGCCAAAATGGGCCTAAATACATGCGAAAATAGGCCTAATTGCATCCGAAAACAAAACTAATTGCGTGCAAAAATACGCCTAATTACATGCGAAAATAGATGGCCGGTTTAATAAAGCATTGTTGTAATTTCCGGTTTGCATGAAAATACTGTGATTTCCCGTTAGCTGAGTCTCCCAAGCTTTCATTAGATTTAGTTACATTCAGGGTTAAGAGACGTACAGGCCTAGATCCTGTTTGCAAGAAAATAGTGTAACTGGAAAAAAACATGAAGTCATCTGTATTGTGCCTCTTTGTTGAAACACAGTTCGAATCATTGCTTATACCACAGAAAATTCCGTTTGCCAGACATACAAATAAACAACATAAGGATTATCGAGATTATAAGGATGAATAAGGATTATCAAGATTCCCACTGCGGACTTCAATAGAATAAGGATTACCGAGGTTTCCACTGCGGACAACCATATTATTGTGGACACACAAACAAACAAATATTATGATCTGTATAGATCACACGCTGTCAAGTAGAATGTCGTCTGTCATCGGACGTTAATGTTGACGCAGAATCTTGGCAGGGGCCACACTAGCGTGTGTCTTAATAATTAAAACAAAGACGGTATTGGTTAACAGCGGAATTGTGTTCGAACCACTTAAGTCCACCCTTCGTAGTCAGCTAGCATAAATTGCTAATAAATTAAAAAAAAAACACAACAAAAAAAACATTGTTCCTAGTAGGACTGGATCTTTACGTTCCAAGCGGCAGTCACTGCTCCTCGCGGTAGAATCATCCAGGTAATACGATTTATCGTAGCCTCCCTAATTAGAGCCAACGCCATCTGAGCTAAGGAAATTGCGGGGCTCGGGATAAAAGGGTTTGGTCGGGATTTGAAACTAACGCGTTACGCAGATGACATCCCTCATCACAGATGAGGTTGCCCTTAATGTCATTTACGAAGCTCGCATGGTCGCGTTACACAACCACAATGACGGAAGAGCATAAATTTAAGCCGTCAGTTTCTTGGCTAATAGCAACACAAATCATCTTTGAAATATGCGTACATTTGTCATGTAATACTCTTTGGACGTTTTGACTGTGATAATAAAGCTAAGTTAATTACAGCGGACACCTTACTGGTTGCAGAGATAACCGATTTTAAAACACTACGGCTGACTGCTAGCTACAAAATTAGTCTGTTTCCTTCGCAAAAGACATCTTTTATGACCTCCAGCTGCTGCCTGTATCTCTACTTGAAAACGGGAGAAGATTCAGTGGACTGAAACGTAAGAATTTAGTCGCGGTGTTCGTCCGGTGTTTGGTTTGGTTAAAGACTACCCCTCCTCTGCCTATCCCCTTTTGCAACATTTGGCAAATATTGATACGGTCTACACCCCAAATAACAAAAAAAAAAGGTATCTTTAAGGTTCAGTTAATGCGTAATCATATACTTAATGGAATACGACACACTGGCCTCCCTCCTTCCCTTTTTCGTTAGTTGTTATAGCATTAGAATGCCAAGAGGAGAGCTAACATGCCCAACATATGGACATTCCCCATCTTCTCTCTCTCTTCTGTCCCCGTTCTCCTACCTGTCTCTCCTCTTCCTGTCCTGTTCCCTCTACCCTTTCTACTTCCCCCTACCTGCACACTGCCGTACGCCTCCCTCCCCTCCTCCGTTCGCCTTTTCCCTTCCCACTTTGCTAAACGTAGTTGAATTTGGATGGGGAGTCATTACACAGCGCCCCTTCCTCTTACCTCCCCACTCCCAACCTTTTTAGTTATTATAGAATAACAATGTCAAGCCCAGGGCTAACAGACGCACTGCGCAACACACTGACATTCCCCTTCCACGCTCCCCGCCCCCCCCCCCCCCCACCCCCAACACCACAGTCCCACTCTATCGCTTTGGCTTGAGCGAGCGGTCCGTACCGTGTGAAAAAAAAATCCGCCCTTTGTGACTGACGTCATTTAAGACTTGCCGGTGAAACGACAGCGCAGAGCAAATTGTTAGTCGAGGCAACAATGCGCCAATTTCAACTGATTGATTGATTTTATTGATCGGGCTGAAAACCATGCGGTTCACACCTACACTAAACTAAACCACTACTTTAACAACTACCTTAACCTATACAGAGCAAACAGACATGCAATGGTACCACTCAACAACTACCATTACAGCCCAAGAGCTCATGGAAATACTCAGAGAGAGGAACGCCACTGGAGCAAACACCAATCAGAAGCCCAGGAAATGAGCCAATCATGGCAGGCGGCCTTACAGATACCAACAATCTGTACTAACAAGCACCTACCTGACCCAACATAACGGACCGGCCATTATTTATC
>JAHWFP010217689.1:0-12256 GCA_023313725.1 Lithobius niger | reverse complement strand
CCCCCCCCCCCCCCCCCCCCCCCCCCCCCCCCCCCCCCTTAAAAACACTGACCAACTGGAAGAAAAAGTAATTTTTGGACTGCAAAAATGGTACCTTCAGCAGTCAAAATAACTAAAAAAAAAAAAACGCCTCAGCTTCTGGGGGGCAAGTTTCTCAGTTCCCCATGATGTAAGTGCTAACAAGGTTTTGGAGCTATTAGTATAATTTTTGCAAGTCTAGTTTTTACAAAAAAACTTTGTAGAAAAGCCTTGGCATCTGGTTTTTCTTGGCTTCTTCGGTCTTTCAGGAGCTGACTATGTTACGGATGTGGGCATACACGTAAACAGTGTGTTCATCATACTTAAATCTCGACACGAGATGGGTGTAAGGAACATTTTATAGAACATTTTTAATCCAACATATCTTTTCCTTAAAAACGAGACACAATTCCTTACAACTAATGGTAACTGTCGGTGTGGACAGCTACTTAATTTAGCTACAGCGCTAATATTGGCTGCAGGAATCATCTGCAGACAGTTTCAATGGGTACATAAAAAAGCGCATTTTTGGGGGGAGGGGTCACAATATTTTTCAACCTTGAGTGGAGGGGGGGTGGTCAAGATTTTTTTCAGTGTCTAGAAAGGAGGTGTCATCGTAAATTTGGTGGTCACATTTCATTTCCTCCGTCCTCCTCCCCTCCGGGGTTCATAAATAATAACCGGTCCCTAAGAGGAACCCCAAGGACCACCTGCAATGGGTCGTCATCGCCTGTGCGGACAAAGCACCGTTGAACTGCCTAGAGAGGACACTCGAAGAGGAATTTTTCACCGGCAAAAGAATTAAAACGTTCGCCCGTTTTTATTGTTTTATTAATTTGTTTACGTGTTGGGGTTGTTGTCCTCGTCCTGCTGTGAAACATTGCTTTACAACATTAAATCAACCAATTCAAAAAAGAAAAAGCAACTACTTAAAATTACCACCAACAACAGCATTATTACTGATGACGGGTTAACTGCAGAAGAAATTAAAATATTTCAATGTTCCCACTACCGAAACAGTCACAGCATCTTGATTTTTATTCCCCTTTTTGTATGTTAATGATGTCTACAACAGAATCAAAGACCTTAACTCTTATTCTATAGTCCTGGTCCTGATGGAATTCATCCTGCTTTACTTATAAACTGTGCGGCGTCACTCTCTTTTCCCTTACATTCGATTTTTTTTTGCATTTCCCTCCGCAGTGGAACCTTTCCCACAGCCTGGAAAGACGCCAATGGTATCCCGTTGCATAAAGGTGACTGTGCAACTTCTTTGTTGAATTATCGTCCTATCTATTTGCTTTCGTCTATCTCAAATGTTTTTTTGAAAAAAATTGTCGCCAGTTTCTTGACTAAGAACCTAAATGAAAAAAAAAATTCATTCATAGCTCCCAACACGGTTTTGTCAAAGGCAATTTCTGTTTAACTAACTTCTTCACTGATGGTGATCACTGACTGCTGCAGTTGATCGCCATCTTTCCTGTGATACTATTTACCCTGCTTTTGACCCTGTCGACCATTATATCTTCCTAATAACCTGCAATTTCCCCCTTTCCTGTTTTTTGGCTGGAAAGTTTTCTATGCAATTGTCGCTTTAAAGTACCTATCAGATACGAAGATTTTTTCTGGCTGGTCCAATGCCCATCTGGTGTCCCCCAGGACTCTTCTTGGGCCCAACTCTCTTTAATATCTTCATTTTCAATCGTCACAGCCTCTGTCTCCTTTTTGCTGATGATTTTAAAATTTATCGTTCTGTTCAGCCTGTTGCTGATCATCTTCAACTGCAGTCAGATCTCGATCTCGATCTCAATGGGCCGGACGTGAGAATCGTATATCTTTCAATATTTAAAAATACGGTTGATCTTCACACAGGACTTAACAACAACCACTTCCCTTACACTCTAAACGACATTGCCTTTACTCGAAAACGACTGTGAGGAACCTTGGTGTACTGGTCACAAGCGTAAATTTCACTTACAATGCGCTGCTGCTGCAAAAATGGCTATCACCAGTGTCAATTGTGTTTTTAAAGCACTTATCTAAAAAAAATCCTTCTTTTTACCTCCCTTTACAAGTAATTTATTTGTCCTCATCTGGACTACTGCATTCAGGTCTGGAGGCCTGGTTTACAGAAAAATCTATCGACATTCATGAGAAAACTCAAAGAAAAATCACAAAATGGTGTCCTGGACTACATTCCACACTGACGAGAAACGTTTGGTGACAACCCGCCTTTGAATGTTGCGTTTTTAGACGTTGTGCTTTAGAACCTCATTATAAGACCAAGAGTGTCCTTGTAACGGGGTTCTGGAGTGTAGTAACTCACAACGCCATTTTTGTAGTTTACTTTCAGCAAATGACCGATACTGGTTTCAGAGATACCCCCCCCCCCCCCCGACCAGAAATGATAAAATTTACGATATTAAATGAGCTTACGTTTCTACACAAAATCGAGTTTAGAATCTTTTTCTTTTTCTAATCATTACTTGCGTCTTCGACGGTTTCTCCCCCAAAAATGTCTCACTCAAACCACCATTTCCCTATAAACAGATCGAAAAAGCGGCAGTGTTGCTAGCGGTTACCATTTTTTCTTATCGTGGTATCTTCGTAACACAAAACTCTTTTGATTCGGGTCGAGTGCCTCTCAATGGGGGCTTTTCTAGACCCTCCTCCTCCCCAACCTGGTTCAGTGTGTCCACATTGTCGCGAGGTGTCGGTCGTTAATGAAGTGTCATTCCGTTTCAGTATCATGCTGGTCAGGCTTGTTAAGCATTCTAATTTACAGGGTAGTCCTTACATTAACCTGATGATGATGATGATGCCAATAATTATGTTCGGAAGGATAAGAGGGGGAAATTGCATTTAAAGAGGACACGCGGAGTCGAGATTTGTTAAACATTTGTAAACACTTAAAGGGACACACCTTCTCACTAATTTCGAGCATCCTGCTCAAAATAGCTTTTGCAACATTTACGTAGGTTAGAGTGGATGTAGCAGACCCTTTTTTCACGCTTGGAAAAATAGGAAAAATCAATGTCTTTGCAACATTTTTTTTACTAATGTTGCCAAACTGAGCCGGACAGGAAAGCCAACCAGGAGGAATGTCCCTTTAACAGATCCAACTTGACCCTCGGGAGGGGATGGCGGGTGGGGGGGGGGGGGGGTGAGGTCCCAGTTTCTCCCTGTCCCTCCGCCCCTTCACCCACAGAGTAAAATTTGATGAAAGCGGACAAACAAGTAATTTATTGCAATTGTAAACCAAATTCAAAAGGTAACGTTTGAAAGGCACTTTTTGGGATCCATTTTGAATTACAACTAACCATTTTATTCGCTTCGCTCTCTAGAGTGGCCAGTGGCGTTGATCCATGCTTCATATAGTTTCTTCAATCCCCAGAATATCACGAAATCGACGTATTGACTATTCGGAAATTTGCAACTGTTGCTCACAGTTCGTTCATTCCATTCCTTAGCACGGAAATTTTTCATCATTTAAAGCATGCGATTTGTTTGTTTGTTTGTTTGCTTGTCTGTAGGCCCATTCTTAGCATCGATTGTGTCCATTGTGTATATTTAAGTATTGTGAGTTTTTTTTTCGGCTGGTCAGAAACCTTCTCGTTGTTAATACCTTCATCTGCTCACAATTAATGTGGAATTTAACTTTGTTTGTTTTTACTTTCCTTGCGTTTTTCTTTCAGAATAGATTTCTGTATTTCACTCATTTTCGTACTGAATTCATTTTATCTCCCTTTCTTATATTTGTTTATATATACATGTGAACATATACTTTATCTTGACGTTGATCCATTTTGACACCAAATTTTTTATTTTACTTGTAAAGTTCCAGCTCAGTTGTTTTCTTTGTCTGCTGCCGTTACACTACATTTTAACACCAGCGTTTGTGGTTTGATTGTTTGCTTTTTCCTATTTTAACCCTGTAATTTGCATTCAATAAATAAACTTAAACTAAACTAAATAGTTTAATAGTAATAATGTATATATCTAAATATATAATTGCACCAGAGGTCAGGCAGCCACGGCCCAGCCACGGGGCACGGCCCTGCTCATCTGGTAGGAGGGATTGCATTGCAGGAAAGCTTAAAGGTGGCCGCACACCGAAACCGACAAAACGTCGTTGCAAGACGAAACGTCGCGAGACGTCGCATCTGGTGGTGAGACCCCCAACAGATGAAACTAGAAGGAGTCTCGCGACAACGTCGCATCCGGTGTGTGGCGCTTAGCTCATTGCTATGGTTTTGGAAACGTCTGCAGCATGCTGAGACAGGTTTCGACAAAATGTCCTGTCGTGCTACGTTTTGTCGAAATTGGTGTACGGCCACCCTTACACGATGACATGCTTCTGCAAGAAGCAGCTCATAGCCTTGAGCCTTATTTATGAACATGATCATGGCTGGTAGAATATAATAGAAGTCATCATTGGAAAGTGAAGATCAATAGTAGTGGGGGAGGAGAGGTTATAAAAGTCGAATAATGCTCTGATGTTACTGCCAGCATCAATACGAACGCAGAAGAATATAATGAAGTGATCATTAGAAAGAGGAGATCATTAACAGTGGGGGGTTAATGTGAGTGTATTGGATGTGTTGATTGAGGGAACGAAGCGAGCGAATATCAGCGTTTGCTAGCCAGTGTGCGTAACGATTTGAAGAAACTTAATTTGGTCTAACAACATGGACATGCACATGAGCTGCCATACCTAATCAGTTTTGCAAACCGTGCATTCAACACCACCCGTGCGTAGCATGGGCTTCAGCTAGTATTAGTTAAAGGGCAATTACGTCCATTTTGACATGCATGTTTGACTTTTGGATCACTTACACAATAACTAAACACAAAAATTGCGGTAAGAATACGTTACGTACGTCCGATATAACAATTTAATTACTGCATCACCAAAACACGACACGGAGGTCGGCAGAAAGCGCAGAAATTAATGCCGGCAGACGGATCTCTTCGATTTCGACTCGCAGCCGATTGAGATAGCTGTATTAACTGTGAGGAGCTCAAGCGTCTGACGGCCTTAGCTGGCCATTACACTGCCGTCCAACTAAGGCCGTCAGACGATTGAGCTTGTCACAGTCAATACAGCTAGCTCAATCGGCTGCGAGTCGAAATCGAAAAGTGACATCCCAAAAGTCAAACATGCATGTCAAAATGGATGTAATTGCCCTTTAAAAACCTACACAGCACATGTTCCGCGGGGAAATAATCACGTCCACTCGTTAGAACGAGTGGTGGAACATGCAAAATTATCTTGTACCGACAGGGGCGGGTCATACGGGCACTCCTTTATGCAACTCCAGTTTTGCAACAACCTAATGTCGTCCAGAAAGTGCAGACACAAGATAAACTTACACTAATGACAAAAAAATCTCCAACAAAAAATTGTTCATACATCATTAAAATCCCTAACAATGGGTGTGGCCGCTTTGTTTAAGAGCGATTTTCCTTCACTAGCTTTCACGGCGAACCATCGATATTTACTCTGTAGCCCATTAGCGCTAGGCTCGACAGCGCCAACCACCCAATGAATAGGGGGCAGCACGAAACGTCAACCATTATTTATTCACCCTCGCCAAACTTCCGGCAGCCCACACCGATTCGTGGGCATCCACCTCCGCCCGGCGGTACGAATCGAAAGATTAATGCGCTGAGGATGGAAATAATTCTGTCAATATTTGGTTTTGTGGTGGTAATGGCGTGAAATATGGAAAAGGGGAACAGGTTTCTACCGCGAGTGTCAGTGCTTGAGGCGGTTATTTTTTTATTACTATTTTATGTGAAGCTTAAATCGTATTTTTTGCCCATTAGTTCGAACAGGACATCGTCTGTCAAAGGGCCAACGGTTTTTGAATGTAGATCATTGTCAGATTAGCGATAAAAGACAGACTATTGGGCCCATCCACAGCTCCGTTCATTTTCACCAGGGGCCTTGGATTATACGAAGCTGCGGTAGGGTCGGTCCAATGAATACTGAGCAGCAGTGCGAGAAACAGTGCGAGATTTTTGCCAGATTCATAGCAAGGAAGCAGCCATTTTTTAAAACTTGAAAGAGATACATCATAATATGACGTCATGGGCTCAATTCGTGCCATTTTTACTCGTTCTTTCATCTCATTGGCTGTTGATGCTGGACCAATTGGATGAATCCACATAAACCTGGACTAAGAAACGAACGAATACTTGTCATCAAACGTAAGCCGGACCGATCCAAACGTGTAAGTTGTTTTAAAGTGCGATAAGTTTTCTAAATCAGTCGACAATGCGATTGTGTCAACACCGTTACAAGCGGGCATCGTAAAGGCGCGCCATTGTTTTTGTTTCGAAGCACTGACGTCACCAATTGTCTCATCTTGGGTAATCCCGTAAACTGATTTATTAAATTTGATTTTGATTCATTGAGCATAAACGGTCTGCAGGAACCATTCGCTCACACATACTTAAAGGGGGATTGCCTCCAAATGACAGGCTGCACCATCGATAGCCATTCACCGATATCTAGTTCTGTCTAGCCCTACTTTCAACAAGCGAAAAGGAACACATAAATAAATTTCTTTTTATGAACCAAAAAAGTCACCTGCCTCCTTCATTGTAGAGTGTAAAGTTGGTGCATCCACGCACAGGGGCTCGGCACACACAAAAGAGTAGCACCAGGACAACTAATTTTGACCAGGAGGACAAAAAGAAATAAAAAATAAATATTTTAAAACCACCACCACCATTACACACAATACTAACAAGGGGGAAACTAGCCAGCGAAAACGAACATCGCGATTTTCAAGTTTAAACACCACCAGCTACGTTATTTTTTGTTCGATTACTTTCGTTCCAGGCTTCCTACAAACTGCAACTCTTTCTAATTCCACAGCACCGACAATTCATCACTTCGTCATTTTTTTTCACAACAACACAAGCCCCCAAACACCGACGTGTAGGCCAAAACACCCCTGAACCAATTTTACGGGTGCTGTTCAATTTCTCGATTTTATCAAAACGAACCACAATTTCGTTGTGACTTTATTTTCCGATTTTAACGTACTATACCTCGTTGGAATCTTAAGACCTGTAGCTTTCCAACCGTTTTATCCGTTTTATCTTAAACATACAAGCAAGTGTAGTAACCCACTTGAATCACTCAAAGGACATGGAAATGCAAACAATACAACACCTTCTCATTTCGCCATCATTGTTATCGCACAATGCTTAGCGCGCATCATAGGGTTTAATCACGGGCTCAAGAAGTTGCCTTGCGCCGGCTGGTTATCTACAAATTCCAACAAAACACTTTAAATAAAACCGGTTAACGTGTTTATTAAGAAACTCTTTATTAAATAGCCACGTGCATTATTGAATAAAGCTGTACTGTTGTCCCACAACTTATTCCTTACGACCAGTCAGCGTGAGGCAACTTCTTGAAACCGTGACCAAACAATACGATGCGCGCTAAGCATTGTGGGATAACAATGATGGCGAAATGAGAAGGTGTCGTATTGTGCGCATTTCGATGTCCTTTGAGTGATTCGAGTGGGTTACTAACTCTTGCTTGTATGTTTAAGATAAAACGGATAAAAAAGTTGGAAAGCTACAGACCTTAGGATTCCAACGAGGTATAGTACGTTAAAATCGGAAAATAAAGTCACAACGAAATTGTGGTTCGTTTTGATAAAATCGAGAATTTGAACAGCACCCGTAAAATTGGTTCAGGGGTGTTTTGGCCTACACGTCGGTATTTGGGGGCTTGTGTTGTTGTGAAAAAAATGACGAAGTGATGAATTGTCGGTGCTGCTGGAATTAGAAAGAGTTGCAGTTTGTAGAAAGCCTGGAACGAAAATAATCGAACAAAAAATAACGTAGCTGGGGGTGTTTAAACTTGAAAATGGCGATGTTAGTTTTCGCAGGTTAGTTTTCCCCCTTGTTAGTATTGTGTGTAATGGTGGTGGTGGTTTTAAAATATTTATTTTTTATTTTTTTTGTCTTCCCGGTCAAAATTAGTTGTCCTGGTGCTACTCGTTTTGTGTGCCGAACCCCTGTGTATCCACGTAGTACACCAGGGAGCTAGCGGTAAAGTTAAGCCTAACATAATCACGGACGCTTTTTTCTATACATCGACCGTTTTGAAACGCACATTTTGAACCGCTAGATGGGCGCCATCTAGTGACAGCGATATCGTTGACCTTGACCGCTTGCTTCCTGGTGCCCGTGGGTGCACCAAGTTTACACTCAACAATTAAGGAAACACGCTGCTTGTTTGTTGTGAAAAAGAAATTTCTTTGCACATTCCTTCGCTTGTTGAAACCAAGTGCTACATAGAACTAAATGACGGTAGACGGCGCTAGATGCTGCAACCTGTCATACGGCGAATAGGCACCTTTAACATACCAAACCAACAATTTATCCAAAGCATATACGCACCAAGTGGGCACAAAGTAACCCGATCCACCACACTCCACCACTCCAGCTCTCCGTCTAAAACACCCAAAACACCGAGGAGGAGAGCCGCAAAAGGAACAGCCAACAAAAGGGAGGGAGAGAAACAAAAGGAACAGCAGATCAGGCGATCACACCACGCGCGAACATAAGCTCCTGTGGGATGAGTGTTTGCGTTTCGGTTGAAACTTGCAATTTGTGTTTAATAAATAAACTTAATCTTAAATTAAACGTAAACTAACCCTAAACGTAACCTTACCGTAACTTAATGTAACCTTAACCAACAATAATTTTAACCTAACCGTAACTTAATGTAACCTTAACCAACAACACCGAGAACATGACCTTAAATTCTTCACTTTTTCTTAAGCACGAAGTGGAAAAAGGCCGCACCATTCTGGATCCACCCCTGTCCATCTAGTTAAAAATACGACTATCTCAAGGCTGCTTTCTTCCCACAGAGCTTAGAAAATGATAAACCGAAAAGCTTTGATGCGCATTGTCATCTGTTGACAGATTTTGTAAGCTTTTCGAGTTTAAAAATTTGTCAGTTGGCGTCAGGGTAGATTAAGTTTAGTTTAATCTCCCCTGGTTGGCGTCTAGAGATGGAGCTACTTACCACACTTCTCGTCTTGGCTTCCAGCCCATAATTTAGTTGACGTTACTGGCAGTGTTGCGATTGCGATGATATTTTCCTCAGTGGGCCCTGATTTAACTTTGTTGTTAAAAGCATCCTTCTATTCCAAAAGTGATCCACGACTGATGTGGTGGGATCGTTGCTAAGCCGCCATTTTTATGATCTATATAATTCTTGCCTTGAACACAAACTTTAAAGAATGTGCAGCACTTCGTTATAATTCAAACCTTTTTTCAATGGCGTAATTCCTTTATAAATCTCTCTTTAATTTTCAGAAATTATTCTTGAATTTATTGAATTTTCTTTGCCGTCTTCACGAAATGAGCTGCGTCACCTTTTCCTAAACCCTCCCCAGCTGGCAGTAAAGATAATCGTGTCAAGATACGAAACGAAAAGACGGAAAACCGACACGTAAGAGTGAAAGGAAGGAAGGGAAAAAAAAAACGGAAATTAAATTTCACAAAACGCAAAGAGGAAAGGAGATCAGATTATGGTTTTCGTTTCTTCTTCTTCCTTTTCAGCAATCTCGTTTTCTTTTTTTTTTAAACCTGGGTCTGTTCCGTTTGTTTCCGATCTACAGGTTGGTGTTGAGGGAATTAAAAGCCAATCAAAGAGCCGTTTCACGTTTTCTCAACGACTTACAAAAGCCTGAAAGCCTGTTTTGGTGCTCCTCGAACAAGGCCAGTCAATTAGTCGGGACAAAACTAGCAATCAGTTCATGTATTCTCCCCCCTTGTGTTCCGAACTTAGAAATATCTAATTTTCCCAGAAGCTAAGAGTTTAAAATTTTGTCATTCAAGACAAATTATCGGCGCGTAAACCCGAAAGCATCAACAGGAATGTCAGGGATTATACAGGGACCAATCAATGAAATTTCTTCTCAGGCTTGTCTTAAAGGGGGGATGCCACCAAATGACAAGCTGCAGCAACTATAGCCATTTGCTGATATCTAGTTCTGCCAAGCCCTTACTTTCAAAAAGTGAAGGAATGCACAGATAAATTTACTTTTACACAACAAACAAGCCACGTGCCTCTTTAATTATTGAGTGTAAAGTTTCTGCGTTCAAGTGCACCAGAGAGCAAGTGCCTAAGTTAAGCCAAACGACATCACGGACGCTATATATCGATCATTTTGAAACATAGATTTTCAACCGCTATATGGGCCGCGTGCTCCCCCGGGTACACGTTGACGCACCAACTTTACATTCAATAAATAAGGAGGCACATGGCCAGTTTGTTGTGTAAGAAGAGATTTCTTTGAGCATTCCTTCGCGTGTTGAAATCATGTGCTACATAGAACTGAACAATGTTGTACAACTCTTTCATTGTTCGACCATTGTTGCAACAGTGTATTTACGCCATGAAGACACACAGCTGCAACAATGAAACCGTTGTCTTACCACTACTAAGAACCACGGGTAGGTGTGGGTTTCGTACTTACGTAAGCAAGAAAACTAAGGTCTTTGGCTCTTACTTAAGTAGTAAACCTACAATCGCTGTCCATGTTTACATATCCGAAACCGTTTCAGAAGTACTATGAAACTATTTCACACTTTAAATTAACAACTATTAATGTTTACATATCAATGTTTCCTAAATAAAACATTTATTGCAGCTGAAGAAAGACCTGAAGGAAAGAGTTAAATTGGATTATAGATCGTTAAAAACGGAGTTGGAGCAAAGACCATTCTTGCCAACATTAGCTCGTTATACTATCATAACAATGGCTCGTTTACTAACAATACAAATACGTTGGACGGTGGTTCAGCAACTATGCGCTAACACTTTCGCTGTGTTGCAACAATGGCTCGTGCACTAAGATTTAACTCGTTGTTGTACAAATATATTTATCGAAAGTCTGACCGCATTGTTGCCGAACGCCATCATCTCACTGATACGTAAATGGCGCTCAGTGCTACAGCCTATCATTTGGTAAATAGGCACCTTTAAGGCAATGTCACACTGATTGTATTCCATTTCCGATTACGACGCATCTGCGTCGGCTGTCATGGTAGCAGAGCTTAGATTGTGGTGCATGAAATGGCTTGTATGGCGATTCTGCGTATGTTGAGAATTCTAAACGCATCCATCCATAGTGTGGCAATGAAAACTTCCAGCTATTAGTGACGTCCGAACACGGTGTCGCCAATAGTGGTTGGTTTGATTAATGAATTCGGTAGACCGTGATGTCGTTAGGTACAAAGTCGGACATATCATCCGGCCAAGATAAAAAAAAAAAAAAAGGATAATGCTGGGACACTCTGGCACTGTGCTGATTACAACAGCAGTGCAGTGTTGGTTAACACTCACGAATTTTCTGGTGGAGCAGAAGTTGTTTTACGTTGACTTTAAGCCAGTCGGAGTTGCTGTTGGTTTATTATTGAGGTGACAGGAAAGTGTGTGAGAGGCTCGCGTCTTGAATTTTCAGAGGCAACAAACAGAGAGCTGTCGGAGCCGCAGACGTAAGATTTTATTGGCAATAGAAATGAATAAATAGAATTTTGAGGCTCGGTATTAATTGCTTTACCTGGCTACAGCTTTGTGGTTTCACTGCAACCTTGACAAGAACCGACAGGGAACTTCTTCCTGGGAAACAGTTCCAACTAGCATTGTCATCAGCATTACCAATGGACGCTGATGACACTTTAGCTCAGGATGAAATGTATCTTAGGCATAATGACAATAGAAAACTTTCGCAACCGAGCATCACTAGAAAATAACAAGTTTAACGTCTGCTAAATCTCTCACTCTCACTCCATTCCCACACCAAACTTAAATACATACCTAGAGTTGTTTTATTTTTAATTAGAACCTATTTAACTTTCCCTATGTGTTCCCAAATTTAAATCATCATTCGCGTAGCTGGTTGACCCACTTTAGTAAGGCGAGCATGATATTCCACCAATAAATCCAGCAATAAATCAATCATCCATCAAGTCCAGACTGGAGCGTCAGTCTGGATTTAGATTTAACAATACTGTATCTTAGATTAGTTCTCCCCTCAAATGAATCAATAAATCTACCAATAAATCTGTCATCCACCAAGTCCAGACCGGATCGTCATTCTGGACTTGTGTGGTTTATCTATGTCGTATTAGTTCTCCCCTCCAATAAATCAGTAAATCCATCAGCCATAAAGTCCAGTCTGGATCGCCA
>JAHWFP010217688.1:0-39613 GCA_023313725.1 Lithobius niger | reverse complement strand
GCAAGGGCCAGTTCGCGTAGGTGCATTACAAAAGAATCTATGGCTTCATCGTCGGTCTGTGTTGCTTGCCGCAGGCGATGACGGTTCAAAGGAATGCAAAGTGAGGCATTAAAATGTTTGTCCAGTGCACTGCAAACCGTTGAGTATACGTTTTCATCATCAGTAGGTTGGTTCGGCAAATGTTTTTCAGAGTTTTCTTTGTGCGAATTTCCGCATCTGTCCCATTGGAAGCTCGAGCTAGGCCTTTCGTCGTAACGTTGACGAGTGGACGCGATTTGGTATTGCTTGCTGTTGTTGTTTTGAGCGGCGCGTGGTCTTTGGTTGCGTGCAAGGTGCACCGATCCCTGACGTGGCTGTTGTGGTCGATAAGACGTGGCAAACACGTGTTTTTCCGAGCCTGACGTTTCGATTTTTTTAGCTTGATCGTCGCATGCTTCGTACGAACGGGCTAGTGATAAGAAAGATTCAATTTTCATATCGGATTCACGCAAGAGTCGTCGTCGTAGGTGTTCACTGTTGCAGCTGGTGATAATTTGTTCACACACTGAGCTTTCATATTCTGTGTCTGGATAACCGCATGCAAGGGCCAGTTCGCGTAGGTGCATTACAAAAGAATCTATGGCTTCGTCGGTCTGTGTTGCTTGCCGCAGGCGATGACGGTTCAAAGGAATGCAAAGTGAGGCATTAAAATGTTTGTCCAGTGCACTGCAAACCGTTGAGTATACGTTTTCATCATCAGTAGGTTGGTTCGGCAAATGTTTTGCGATGCTTTGTATTTCTGGTCCACTGATGTGGAGGATTAGTGCTTTTTGATGGGCCGATTCTGTAACGTTGATGGCTTCCAAATACAGTTTGAAGGCTTCGTGCCATCGAGTTGCTTGGTCTGTCCCTCCAGTTTGAAATGGTGCTCGGGCTGGTAAATTTGTGATCCAAGACATTGTGGGAACGGTTTGTATCCTCGTTGCCAATGTGGTGTCGTTATCGTTGCATTACACAAGTAGTAAATGACTAAGCACTACACTCGAGTATGTGGCCTACTGCCATTGCTATATTCTCACTTTATTATGCCACCTGGTGGCGCCAGCCACCAATACACCACTGTTCTACATATATGGAATCTGGAACCTACAGTACCGTCCTCTTCAAGTTTTGATTTAACGTCCAAATTATTATTCGGAGAGATTAACTTGGCTAATGGGATTAACCTTGGTGGCCTTTCCCTGGTTCTCTTATACCAGTTTGGGTTTTGGGTGGATATCACAACTTTCAGAGGACTGTGACTGAAGAAAAGATCAGATTTCCAGTGTAATCAGCATCTGTACCTTTTTTGTCTGGAGAAATTTGATGCCTATAAATTTTCTCATTCATAATTTTCACTTTGCCATTGCCCAATTGGCCGTTACGTCAGCGAAATTGACACGGTTTGACGCTGATTTTCGTTCGCTTCGTTCACTCAAACAGCGCATCCCTCCTCACTTGGCCCTACCTCGGCTAACGTTAATCATTCAATCACTTAGTTACCATGGTGTTTACGAACACATGATTGTTCCTCTTATCGTCGTAGAGCATATAATTTAGTTTGTATTCGTGTATACCATAACAATAACAAAACCGACCAAACCTTTGCAATAAAAGATACGCCGTTTCTTAGTGAACCATTCCATTCTGTAATTTTATTCGGGCCTTAGCCTAGTGCCATGCGCCCCAAACCTATTTGCAACCACAATGACTTCTGACAATTAGGTACCGACACGATAAGCGTGTAACACTTAAGCACGTTATAATCTACTGTTGGGTGACAATACAAACAATGGTTACAACATAATTTTGTAGTTACGAGCCACTTCACTGCCACGTGCTTCTAGCTGCAACCCCCATTTCAGAAAAAGGCACTTCCCCATATGACGCTTTACCTGTCTGCCGAAATTTAGATCTGGCAACTTTACCTAATCATCTGTAGACGTGTCGTTAAACACTATGAGAATTAACATGGGAGCCTGTGGACTAGTTACTAGTCACCAGTAACACAAATTCAACGTTATTGAGAACACTTTTTCTTCATGAAGGACACGTTCCCACATTTTCGTGTGGACATGTGGGAACGAAAACATGTGGTAACTCACGATCTTGAGTTACTGGACCCAAGACACCTAATTCAAACTATTTGAAAAGATTTCTATCGTATGGGGAATTTACACCAGTATGCTGAAATCAGGTATAAGTTGGTTTCAGTTAAAAGACACAGTCTGATAGTGCAGCCGCCTTACTTACTTACTTACTTCTTTTATTGAGCCTAAGGAGGTCTACATACCATCTGCTCACTCACTTAACTAGGACTTAACCTAACTTAACCTAACTTACTCTCCTAAGCCAAAAGCCAAAACATCACTCCCAACCTCCTAAACACCCATATACAAGTCCCATAACACCAGATTACATGGGACTACTTGAGATGGCCGCTCAGGGAGCTGAAAAGAAGAGAGAACCAGGGTGGGGGAACCAGTCAGACCGTGAACCGGCGTGTAGCCTTACAAAAGGCAATAAGCTGACGCAATGAACCGATACCAGACACCGACACCAGACACCAGGTGCAGCCGCCTTTTTTTTCATTAACAATCATTTTTTAACAATCGGATGTCTACAGTCGGACGATCTACTGTTACTTGATTGAAGTTCTCTTTCCATCAAAACTAAAACTATTAATTTTGGCGTTTCTATTCATTATATTTCGACCAAACTTGGCCAGATAGTAGATAGCAAATTTTCCCAACTTAATACCAACTTTTAGGCAATTCTGTGCTGCAAGAGTAAACGTACGGAACCACACGTAAATTTGAAAAGTGTTCACTTGTTGTTGTTGTTGTTGTGGTTGTTCTTGTTCTTGTGTGACACGGTTTCAGAAAAAACTACTGCACCTACCTAAAATCTGAACATGGTCTAAGTCAGAAATTTCCCTGGGCTTCATCCTCAGAGAGACCACTTTTTCGATTGGTCGAGCCATTCCGGAGTTACGGCACCCTAAACGATCATTTTGATTGTTTTATATTGTTTTTTCCATTGTAATTAGGGAACAATACCACTCAGCAAACTCCAAATCCAATCTTCATGCACGTGTTATGTCTTTGCTAAAAAGTTGATTGTTGATGGGTAAAATGAAGCCCGGGCCTGGGCTACGGGCCATGGCCTCTAATAAATTATTCGTGAAAACCCGGGTCCAGACCTTGCTTGGGACCCAGCCCCAAATGGCAGCAGCTGAAGCGGAGGCATCCTATTGTTGATAATGAAATTTTTGGGGAATGGATAAACACGCATGCACCACGGCATACTGGAAGTACTCGGCTACCGCAAAGTCAATCTGATCGTCCGCAATGGTGGACAAGTGAATGTACCATTCCTATTAGGGATAGGTGCCAATCTTATCGGCGATGGAGGAGTGCCCCAGTGAAGATCGATGGCTAATTTATCGAGGAGTGGCGGCAGAAACGCACTATATCCTCAGGACTGAAAAAGAGTTGTACAACGAGCACCTCTGTAAAGAAGTGGCTAGTACTAATTCGCTCCAGCAGGCCTGGAAGGCTATAGGGCGCTGTAACAATAAAACTGTGTAGGAATGGATATACAGCTCTGTCGCGAGTATCGGAAATCGTGAAATTTTGCGTGGTGAGCAGATGGTGGATACCTTCGCTGCGAGGTTTGCACAGCCTTGCAGAGAGGACATCACCACTGACTAGAGGGGGTACCATATCTGGTGTGGGAGATGCTCCATGGGAGTTCAGCGAATTCCGGGCTTCGTTTGCTCAGTGTAGTAATGACAGTGCAGCTGCCATTGATGGAGTGGGAGGTGGGACCATTCGTCAGGGATCCGTTGAGGATCAGCGCATCCTTGATGGATCTCCCATCCCAGCAGCCTGGGCCTCCACTATCCTGGTCCCAGTGCATAAGCCTGGCAGCAACAGAGCTGAGGTAATGAATTATAGGCGTATTGCATTGCTGTCATGTGTTCGGAAAATATATGAGCGGATGGTAATTCGGCGACTCAGCTGGCACATTAAGCTACTCAATGTGCTGGCTGAGGAGCAGTTCATGTATCGTCCGGGCCGCAGTGCACAGGATGCGGTGTTGTTTCTGCTTTCTAGCATACGTGAAGCATGGGCGCAGGGCAAGGTTGTCTGGCTGTCTTCTTGGACATCAAGGCAGCCTACGACACTGTGTCCATAGCCTGGGTTAGGACTTCTCTGTTCAATATGGGGGTAGGGCAGAAACTTGTTGACACCATAGTTGCACTGCTAAGAGTCCGGACGTTTTTAATGAGGGACAATGGATTTTTGGTCAGCGGAGGCGAATACTGATAGGGGACTCTCCCAGGGGAGTTGTTTAAGCCCTACTTTATTCGCAATAGCAATAAATGAAGTGCTAACTGAACTTGGCGCTTCGGCTAACATCGGCTGCTATGCGGACGATGTGGCTATTTGGTTTGTAGGCGATAGGTTGGACCTGATGACTGAGTGTGCACAGAAATCCCTAGGTGACATTCAGAGCCTTCTGGCTGAGAGAGGGTTGCTCCTAGCCCCCGCCAAGACCGAAGTGGTGGTGTTCGCACGGTATACTAGGGTTGCTGTGGACCGAGTTGAGCTGCGTGTTGGGGATCAAGTAATTCAGCCCTCTGTGTTAGGAGTGTGACGAGAACGTTTGTAAGATTGGTACTGGATTACCATCTCCCGTTCTTGAATGGGTTCAAGCAGTACTTGCAGGCACTGCTAGATGCAGTAAACACGTGTCTGCGTGCTGTTTCAGGATGCATAGCCTCCACCCCGGTTCAGGCACTGTGGGTGGAGCGCAATGACCCTTCGCTGGACATCAGGGCCAAAGAACTTCTGGTTGCACTGTGCCTTAGGAACCTGAGTAGAGGCCCGTCAGATCCAGTGGGCAAAATCTTGGAGGACTATGGAAGCTTGTTTGAAAAAGCATGACGCATTCTAGGAGAGGCTGGTGTAGGGATTACTCTCCTGCGGCAAGTTTCGAGCGGTGCTCTTCCGGTGGCTCGGGCCCGGTCACTCAGTCCCTGGACTTGGTGTCAGCGCCTGCTTCAGGTCTTCGAACAGGGGAACACGGATTGTGGGTTTATTGTGATGCCTCGTTCAAGGCAGATGTCTGGTGTGGAGGGATTGGAATTGCAATACCGTCGCTTAAGATTTCTGTGAAGCGGCAAGTGAAAGCGGTCACATTCAGTATGTTTTGTGAGCTCATTGCCTTTCTGTGGCGTTGGACAGGGCCATTGATGTTGAGCTGCCGTCGTTTACGCTTCACACAGACTCTTTGGCAGGCTTCGGCCATCTCCGGAAATTTTGCAAAAGCCTTGAGGTTGGCGACGCGCTTGTCTACACGATCTTGTGGAAGCTGTGGATTGCGACGCGTTCCAGTTATGTACGATTAAATTGGATAAGAGTCATTCCAGGGATCGTGGCAACGTTCCAGCAGATGGGGTTGCGAGGAAAGCTGTTGCTGAGCAGAGCCCGGTTGTTACCTTGGTTTTATCGGCACGAATGTGCCGAGTGATACACAGTGGGCCACGTCTCAGTGGCAAGGGAACTGGCTACAGATGCAGCCAGAGGTTTTTATGCAATACACCCTCTGTTGCAAGCTCGAGTATCGACAAGCTTAGCTTCCACGAGGCGAAAACGGTTTCTAGACTTAGAGTTGGGCATACTTTATTACGGGCCCAACAATTCCGGTATGGGTGCGTTGGCACTCCAAGCTGCTTGGTGTGCCTCATCGATGAAACCCCAGAGCATGTCCTCCTGGTGTGCAGGAAATATGTGCAGAAACGCCTGGTGCTGGCCTCCTGGTTGCGTGAGCACAGCACGGTGAACGAGCTGCTGGTGCTCTCGGTTGGCAAACATCCACTTGCTAAGTTGCGTACTACTGCACGTTTTTGCCATGATTCGAATATTAGTGTTTAATTGGGGCCCCACCCCTTCCCCTTCCCCACCTCCTGACCTCACCAGTCCCCATCTTCGGTCTGCTGTAGACTGCTGTCAGATGGTGGTGGAGTTCCTGTTCGGCTAGGCTGCGTGTTGGTGCGGTGCGTCAATGGTGTGTCATTTTTAGGGAGAGGTTGGAAGTGAAGAAGTGGGCCTAACTCACTGGAACTTCCCCTTTATGGAGAAGGGAAGGTGAGCCCTCTTGTCCACAGTGGTTCATCGGCAGGCGCCCAAAGGGAAAGAAAATGTGGGTGGCTGGGTCTTGTACGCAGTGCAGTGTGGTGGTGCAGGAGTGACAAGAGTTTTGTAGTGGTGGATTGGATGACCTGGTTTCCGGCTGCAGTTACACAGAGAAGTGCAGTGCGCAGTGTGGTGGTGCACGGCGGTGGTGATGGTGTGGTGTGCCTCGAGGATTGTGCTTGTTGTAGTGGAGCGTGGAAGAGTGGTGGTGTAGTAGCATGAGTAGGTTAAGTGATTGGTGCGTGTAGTTGGTGTATTAGTAGGGGCGTATGGCAACGGGCCAGGGCCTCAATAAATAATCGTGAAAGAATGGACTGTCGAGTTGTAGTAAGGTTGTATTGGGTTGTATTGGTTATAGTAATTGTGTATAGGAGCGTACGGTTGTGGACCATGGGTCTTGTGAAATAAATGAAACAATGGCAGCTGATATGGATGCACTCCTCCAGGAGCTATGGAAAAATAAAGTGATAACGGACAGTGAGATTAATCTAGGAATGGTTACAGATGAAGTATTCGCACAAGTAATGAGAGAAGCACAGAAACGGGGAATCAGTGAGAGAAGAGTAAGAGATTTTGGAGTGGACACAGTAATGAAGGTCAGGGGAAAACAAGATGGCGGGAAAGTCATGGCAACTGCGATGAGTGAGCAAGGAGATGCAGCAGGCAGAGAAGCGGCAGTAAGAGCAGTGAAGCTGTTTAGCAGTGTTGTTGCAGATCAAGAGAGGACAGCATGGGGTGACAGTGAAGTAGAAGCAGAAGGAGAAGAGGAAACAGGACTTGAAGAGCTGAATGAGCGGAGGCACTCCAGAAGTCTACAAGCCCTTAAAAGACTATATAGGGGTGGTCTCACTAATGTGCGAATGCCAAAGTCGGTCATCATGGTTTGTGGAGTGGCGGGAAGACCATATCCTACTAAAGTTTATCTTGCTGCAGCAGATGTTGTTGGGGCAGAAGAGATTGTTGGAGCTGGCACGCTCAGAATGGATCATGTGTTCGAAGTGAAAGTTCGGACAGTTGCTGCAAAGCAGAAACTACTGAAAGCCAGGCTCTCCATTAATGGGTATCCGGTGGAGATATATGATCTCCATGAACAAACGGTACAAGCACGTCTTCTTTGGCTACTCAGAGTCATTACGCTGCAAGAGGTTGCAATAGGTTTTGTGTGGATTGCAATGCTGGAAAAATACGAATTTGAGAGGTTGAGTGTACGCGGCAGGTATGTGTGCGAAACGACAGCTCTTTATGTAACACTGCAGCTGAGAGACGGGATGACGATGTGCCAGATGTTATCACAATCAGAAGCATTCATACATTGGTGCTGGTTAAAGATCGCGCACCTCAATGCTTGAGGAGCGGGATGAAAGGACATTTTCTTCACGCGTGCATGAGCCGCTCGTGCGATATATGCGAAGTCTGGTGTGACCCGAGACATCTTTGCCCACATCTACAAATAGCTGCAAGGGACAGGTTGGTGCAGCGAATGTCGCAGAATGCACCACAGTGACAACAGCAGCAGCAACAACCGAGAAAGGAGGTGAGTGGCAAGCAGCAGCAACTGCAGCAGCCGCAGTTTCAACAAATGCAGCAGCAGCAGCAACAGCAGTGTAGTACTGCTCAGGTAAACCTGGGCCTACCTGCCATAAGTACAAGCGCATTGGAAAATGCAGAGTTTCAGGGACAAAATAATAGCACTATTCCAGCAGTTGATGAGAGTGCACTGTGAGATGATTCTACATCACCTACTGAACGTACTTGTGACAGTGATGGCCCTTGGCTCACTCCACCAGCAAAGAGGAAGTGGAAGAGAAAGAAAAGTTCCGGATTGCCGGCACCGGCACTGTCACAAACTGGAAGCCAGCAAGATGGCACAGAAAGAAAGGAAAGTAGCGAGAATGAGTGCAACATGTTTGTTGATCCGGTAGACATACAGTACTTTCTTAAAGCACCGAACAGAACGAACCAAATGCACCACTGTTGGTAACAGTTCAGCTCGTTCCCTACTATAGCCGTGTTGAAATGGCTTGCTTACGACAAACATCGTCAGCGATGAATCTGTTTCCGGTACCTAGCACATGCTCAAAAGCTCCACTACTGGCAAACACCTGCAACCACCTGCCTGAGATGGTTTGCAATTCTGCATTGCTCGTGCCTGGTTACTTCCATTAGCCTAGCCTAGTCCAATCAATTTGCCACGTCTGGTCACGTTAAAGGTCACATAACAAGTGCTCTGTTGAGCTTGTTGATTTTGCTGCGCTGTGATTACAGTTTCGGACAGTACTTAATGGCTGACGCAACGTTGCTACGCACGCGCGACGTCAAGCTTGGACCCAAACTGTCTCTAACAGTGGTGCGTTCTGTTCGTTCTGTTTGGTCGTTTAGGAAGGTACTGGTAGTGGTTGTGTATGATTTGCAAAGTGCGGGTGAGTGTTGTAAGTGAGGCTGAGGGCCGACTTTCAGAAAGGGCCCCCGAATCGCAAATCCAGGATAGCCAGATTATTTTAAGCTGCAGTGAGCCGGAGGGAACAGGAGATGTAGAGGGGATAGGCTAGGGTATTTTTGAAATTCGCGCAGCCTGCATGTTTATAAAATCGCATCTTGGAATGCTCGCAGAATTCAGCGTAATTTAGAAGATGTAGAGCTACTCTTAGGGCATGAGGACATTTTGGACATTCAGGAAGTTAACATTATGCAAGGTTTTGATGCGTCCGTTTGGGAGGTTGATTTTGTGTTATCAGATTTAAAGGTAGGTGTCTTTATTGAATGGGCAATGCCATATAGAGTCGCTAGAATAGAACATCAAGTTGAAGGCATTGATGCAGTTGCGCTTAAAGTTTATATGTGTAATAAATAGGTCATAGTTGTCTTCGTGCATGTAACGGGCAATCCGTCGGTTAGTTAGTCGACGAAGTGGTTTGGTCAGTTTGCGGTACCAGTCATCATTGGTGGTGACTTCAACAGCCATCACTATGATTGGGGCTCACTGCAAACTGATGCTCATGATAATAGGCTAGCCAGTGTTGTGGACAGTCAGGATCTTGTGATCATGCAGGATTATACACCCACATTTATTAGAGAGAGACAGAATGGGGTCCATGAATCAGTATTAAATTTTTTGTATGTTCACGAGAAATAGCAAGGAAATTTAAGTTTGAAGTTTCAGACGATTTGCGTGGGAGCGATCATTTCCTGGTTGCTCTCTGCCCTTGTAAGCAGAGAATGCTTGGATCCTGGTCTGTGTACGGGCCCAGAAGAGTCTCACCGAGTCAACCGGTTGTGTGTAATGGGGTCATTGGTGACTGGCTAGGTAAATGCCCGCAGCGAGTGCGGCAGCGTGATCTTCCCCGGACCAACTGCCCTAAGTGGTGGACAAAGCGCTGCACTACTGCGGTTAGAGATAGGTGTAGGGCGTATCGACGTTGGAAGAGAGCACCCAACGAGGAGTTGTGGTTAATATACCGTGAAGTGTCGGAAGAATCCAGTGTTCTAGTCGTAGTTGTAGCAACGCTCCCACACTTTTTTTCCAGGAGGAGCGCTGCTCCGTCACTTTTTTTTCTGGTGGGCCGACCTCCGCCATTTATTCTCAACAGAGTCACGTTCATATTTTTTTCAGCGCCGCAACATCTGTATTGTTGTTGGCGTCACCGTCAGTTTTCAACAAGTCATGAGGATGTGCTCTGTAAGAGTCTGTGTTGTTGCACATTATCTTAGCTTCCTGCCTTGCCTACTGTAATCAACGAAGTAAGTATATTGCTCTAAGCTGTAATCAATCAGAAATATGTGTGGATGCAGCAGTCCACCACCGCTGTCCACATACAAATCCAACTAGATGTTCGATGATTTTTTTTCTCAAAATTCTGGTAATTACACCCTCTAGTACTAAGGACAGCTTGTACAAACGAATTCTTAAAAGAAAATTGGATACAATTGGTGGGGGGGGGGGGGTAAGAAAATGTTACATATTTTTAGGTTGGGGCTATACCAAGTGTTACACTGGGGTTACTAACCGGGACGAAGGGGTCTAACTTCCTAGAAAAAGTGTTAAGTTATCGTAAAAATTAAGCATTGCTATTTGGGAGTCGCGTATCCTTCCCCCTTACTCTGGGCCATGTTCGCCAGCCCGCTACTACAGCTTCTCCACTTTTCTTTACCACTACACCACTGGAAGAATCACACTTCATTTTGAGGCAAGAGAAAGCCTTGTACAGTGATCGCTTCTGTGAGCGCGTGGCAAGCTCAAATTCGCTTTTGCAAGCGTGGAAATCTCTGGGTCGGAGTGGGTGTAAAGTGGTGCAGACGTGGGTTTATAGTATGGCAGCAACCATTAACGATCAAGAAGTGTTGCGTGGAGTTGAGATGGCTGATGCCTTCAACGCAAGGTTTGCGAGTGTCAATAACCTTGCAGAAGGTCCTTATCCACCACTGTCTAATGCTGGGGTCGTTTCGGAAGTTAGCGACGCGCCGTAGGAATTTTCGGAATTTAAAGCGTCCCTGTCAAAGTGCAACGCCAACAGTGCAGTGGGTATTGATGGTGTAAATTATGATGCCATACGTAGTCGCACGGAAGTTGAACAGCGGTCGCTTCTATCCCCGTTTCAGCTAGTTTTTGAAGGCTGTCCTGTTCCTTCAGCATGGCTGTTCACAGTTCTTGTCCTAGTCCATAAACCGGGCAGTAGCAGGTCGAAAGTGACAAGTTACCGGCCGATTGCGCTGTTGTCATGCATCAGAAAGGTTTACGAGGGAATGGTGGTTAGGAGGCTGAGCTGGCACATGGAGTACTACGGATGCTTGGCAGGGGTGCAGTTTGGGTACCGCCATACATAGGCTGCAGTGCACAAGATTCTGTTTTGTTCCTGCTATCCAGCATTCGTGAGGCATGGGCACAGGGCAAGGTTATCTTGGCTGTCTTTCTAGACATCAAGGCAGCCTATAACACTCTGTCCATAGCTTGGGTCAAAGCCTCTCTTGTAGCAGTGGCGATTGATGAAGTTTTAGTGGAGATTGGAATGTCTGCAAATATAGTCTGCTACGCAGACGATGTGGCAACCTGGTTTGTAGGAGATGTACTGGGACTCCTAGCTGAGTAGGCACAGAGGACTCTTGAAGATGTGCAGCATCTTCTCGGTGAGAGGGGTCTGCTTTTGGCCCCGGCCAAGACAGAGGTCGTAGTATTTGCAAAACACACCAAGGTGTCGCTTGATCAAGTTCGGCTACGTGTAGGAGATCAAGTGGTTGCTCCAAAGCAGAGTGTTAAATATTTAGGTGTAATTTTAGAGGCTAGTCTTGACTGGGTACTGAATATGGCGAGGGTGAAAGAAAAGTTGTTGATGAGGACTGCAGTTCTGCGGGCATTGTGCAAAGGAAATAACATTACACGGGGGAGGGGGCGCTATTGGCTACGTACAGGACTTTCGTTTGGTCGGTGATGGATTATCCCCTACCGTTTCTGTTGACTTCCAATAAGCATCTAAAAGCAATTCAAGTGGCAGTTAATGTGTGTGTGCGTACTGTTACAGGTTGCATTGTCTACACCCCAGTCAGGCACTTTGGGTGGAATGCGGTGAAGTGCCGGTAGAGTACCGAGCCAAGGAACTACTTGTAATGCTGTGTTTGCGTAACCAGTGCTGTGGACAGGATGACCTAGTAGGGAGAATTTTAGAGGATTATGAGAGGCTGAGTGAGAAAGCTCGGAGTATCTTAGGAGAAGCTGGGGCTGGGGTAACGTTGCTTCAGCAGGTCACAAGGGCAGCTCTACCTGTGGCCTGAGCTGGTGTCCGGACTGTAACATGTCTTTGAGCCGAATAGTACAGAGTGTGAGGTTTTTTGCGACGCCTTCTACTCTGCTAGTGCGCAGACAGGAGGACTTGGTGTAGTAATTCCGGCATTGAAGATCGCAGCACAGCGTCGGGTTGCAGCGGTGAGCATGCTCTGTGAGCTACTGTGAGCTACTGTTGTGTTAGAAGTGGTTAGTGAGTTGCAGCTGCCTTCTTTCACACTCTGCACGGATTCTAGCAGAAGTCATGTGAGCATCTTAGTGTCAAGGACCGTTGCTTTACACTATCCTCTGGAAGCTTTGGGTGGCAGAGCGTAACAGTCGTGTAGAGTTCAAATGGGTGAAGGGTCATAGTGGAATTGATCAGGTGGATGGGCTGGCCCGTGAGGCACTGGTGGGATCGTATCAGCCTGTTATCCCTGTGCTGTCTGCATCAATGCGTAGATCAATTGTCAGAAATTCGGCCATAACAGAATGGCAGAGGAATTGGGAGGGAACGGATGCGACAAGAGGCTTTTGCGCCCTGCATCCGGTGTGCGGTGTGACGTCGAGTCTTAATAAAATGACATATCCAGAGGCGAAGGTCATATCTCGGCTGCGGGTGGGACATACACTCCTGCGTTCACGTAGGTTTCGGTTAGGTTGGGTGGGTACGCCAACCTGCCTGCAGTGAGGTAGATGAGACACCAGAGCATGTCCTCTGGCACTGCAGAAAGTATGTTGCGGCAAGGGTACTGTTAGCTCTCTGGATGCAAAAGATGTCCACTGTTCAGGAATTGTTGTCACTGACAAATTGCCGTCAGCCATTTGCGAAGCTTAAGATGATAGCGAAATGTTGTCGAGTAGCAGGGAATAATGTGTAGTAAGTAAAAAGGATGTAGATCTTCTGTTCTGTCCCCGGTGCACTGCAGTCATTATGGGTTGGTGAGAATTGGTGGCGTTACAGAAGAGAAAGTGCAGTATACGAAGAAGAGGCACTGGAGTGAGCGGTGCAGAGATAGTGTTTCTGATTGTGCGTGCATAGCCCCCTGTTTCATGGGAAAGAGAAGGTGGGTGGACATCTTGTACACAGTGGAGTGTGCAGAGTGTGCTGTTGTGTTCTGTTGTATTCTGGTGCAGTAAAGGGCTACTGGGAGTAGGAGTAGTGGTAGTGGTAGTGCTTCCGATTGTGCGTGCATAGCCCACTGGAACTTTCCCTTCATGGACAGTGAAAGTGGGCAGATGACTTGTACACAGTGGAGTGCGCAGAGTGTGCGGTGTGTTCTGTTGTATTCTGTTCTGCAGCTGAGTCAGATAAGTAGTGGTGCTGCGTGGGGGTATAGTGTGTTGTACAGGGATATTGTGTAGTGTAGTGTACTTGTAAGGAGGTATATTGTGTACTTAGCATTGATGGGGTGTACGGCTTGGGCCATGACTCTAAATAAATGATCGTGAAAGAATCCAGACTTGGTATTGTGGTCCCATTGCTCAAGGTTATGGTGCAGCGCCGTGTAGCTGCTGTCACGTCCAGCATGCTCTGCGAGTTGCTGGCAACTTCAGTAGCATTCGATGTTGCTGTTGAGCTACAGCTGTCGTCGTTCGCGCTCCACACTGACTCGCTGGCTAGCCACAGGCTCCTGCGGATAAAGTGTGAAAATATTAGTGTGTTGGATCCTTTCATCTTTACTATTTTATGGAAGTTCTGGGTTGCAACACGTAGCAGTCGAGTTGCGTTTAGGTGGATAAAGGGGCATAGTGGTAACCTGGGGAACATGCAAGCGGGTAGTTTAGCCAGGAAAGCGACGCGCCGAATGAGTTTTCGGAATTTAAAGCGTCCCTGTCAAAGTGCAACGCCAACAGTGCAGTGGGTATTGATGGTGTAAGTTATGATGCCATATGTAGTCGCACGGAAGTTGAACAGCGGTCGCTTCTATCTCTGTTTCAGCTAGTTTTTGAAGGCTGTCCTGTACCTTCAGCATGGCTGTTCACAGTTCTTGTCCCAGTCCATAAACCGGGCAGTAGCAGGTCGGAATTGACAAGTTACCGGCCGATTGCGCTGTTGTCATGCATCAGAAAGGTTTACGAGGGAATGGTGGTTAGGAGGCTGAGCTGGCACATGGAGTACTCCATGTGTGGAGAACTACAAGTGTGGAGAAGTGTGGAGAACCCACTGCCATACAATGAGCGGACCGAGTGTTAGGCAATGGGCTCTGCAGTTGTGACAAGTTGGTTGGGAAAGGGCAGGTACTGCTAGAGATTTTCAAGCTCTACAACCGCAGTGTGTTGTGAAGTCTTGTTTAAACAAAATGGGGTTTCAGGAGGCAAAGGTTGTATCTAGGCTTAGGGTAGGTTATACTCTCCTACGGTTGCACAGGTATCAGTTTGGTTTGGTCAGAACGCCTCCTTGCCCACATTGTTTTGTGGATGAAATGCCGGAGCATGTTCTGTGGCATTGTAAACAGCACGCGACGGCGAGACTGCTGTCAGCTCCCTGGATGCGAGAGATGTCCACAGTACAAGAGCTACTGTTCTTGACGAGTTGACGACGACCACAGACCAAGCTGAAAATGTTGCGAAGTTCTATAGGGTGGCGGGGATCAGTGTGTAGTGGCCATTACAGATGTCAGGCTCTCCTGTTCCTCTCTCATTCAGTCTGCTAAGACTCGCCTGGTATGGATGAAAGGCTGTAGTCTGGCACCTTGTACACAGTGGAAAGAAAAGGAGCTCGAGCGTTGGGAGTGCTGGAGTGTGGGAGTGTTTGAGTGCTGCTAGCTGTGTTTCTGAGCGTGCGGTTGGCTGACCAGAACCCACTGGAACTTTCCCTAGATGGGAGAGAGAAGGTGATGTGGTGCCGTTTTTACGGATTCACTTAGTGCTGACTGATTTTTAGGCTGATTGGGGAAGCAAAGGAGAGGATCAGTGCTCGCAGGAAGGGACGGGGAAACTGAAATGCAAGGGGGGGGGGATTTCTTGCCAACTAAAATAAACCAAGTACACTTTTGAAATGGAATACGTCTCTGACACCAGAGTATTAAACCAACGATGAACATTTATTTGGCGTGCCACAGGGCTAGTAATTAATTTCTCCAGAATTATACAATGTAACAAGTTTCTCGCACATAATAGGTTTACGGTAAGAGCAATCTCGTACGCTACTTGCCTCGATAACGTTTGAAGTCACAATGCAGTTTAGAGTTCGGAATAAGCAATCGTACAGAGGCACTAGTTTTGATGCAGGAGAACTTGTTCAACCACGGTTAGCCCACCATTGGTCTCCTCTTAGCCGTCGTGGGTGAAACTACGGAAAGTCAACTATAGTTGCTGCCAACGGCACGCCCGACCGCCATCTCACACGGTCTAGATCGGAATTCAGTTTTTTCCAGCAATTCGTCCCTCCTTCAATCTCACACACGCATGCGCACAAAATCGTCCGACTCAGATGGTCACATGGTGATTTGCATGCGATAAAGAAATAAAATAAATTAATTACAGTTGGACAGAAAATGTTTACAATAAAACACATAAATATAAAATGAAGTGTAAGATTACAAATCATAAGTAAGTAACAGATTGAGGGATTACCGAGGGGTACTCCAACCTCTTCAGGCGTGTACGAGTCGTGGGCTCACAGTTGTCGTGGTGACGTCATGTCGCATGACAATGGGTCCTCTTAGATCAACGAATGTGCAGCTGTGAGTGCTACGGTGTGTGCAATGGTGGCTACAACGAGGTGTGTGCCGGGAGTTGGCCCAGGAGTGATTTCCAGTGTTAAAGTGATTCTGTCAGAAGTACTGTTGCCGGAGTTATGGTTGTAGGTAGAAGTGTGTAGTGTGTAGTGGAGCCCTCAACTTATTAAAGACCAGCAGCGACTTGAGCACATTCAGAGGCGTGCTACCAAGCTTGTTCAATGACTGCGTGGACTTCCATACGATGCTAGGCTCAGGGACCTTGAGTAGAGTAAGAATGCGATTGAGTTGTACGTCCATCCAGCCCTGGATGGAAGTGACGTCATTACCCCCACTTCTGGTCACGTGATTAAGGTGGGGGACGTCACTTCCGGTCTGGTGATGAAAAGTGGGGATGTCACTTCCGGTTTTCATCGATCTGGAGGATGGTGGAAAAGTGTCTTTTGCTACCTTTTTTTCGTTCTCAATCTGTAGGATGGTGGAAAAGTGTCTTTTGCTACCTTTTTTTTCATTTTCAATTTGTAGGATGGTGGAAAAGTGTCTTTTGCTACTTTTTTTTTCGTCAATTTGGAGGAAGTGACTCCCACTTTTTTAGTTTTCATCAATCTGGAGGATGGTGGGAAAGTGCCTTTTGCTACTTTTTTGCATCCTTTTGATACCTCCATGACTCTCAATTATGACGTCACAGTGGGGTTAATGACGTCACTTCCGGTGGAAAAGTGCCTTTTGCTACCTTTCTTTCGTTTTCATCAATCTGGAAGATAGTGGAAAAGTGTCTTTTGGTACTTTTTTGTCAATCTGGAGGAGGGTGGGAAGTGATGTCATTACCCTCCCCCCCTTTTTAGTTTTCGTCGATCTGGAGGATGGTAGGAAAGTGCTTTTTGATGCCTTTTTGTTTCCTTTTGATGCCTCCATGATACCTCACTTACGACGTCACACACCCTAATGACGTCACTTCCGGTCACGTGATCAAAGTGGGGGTAATGACGTCACTTCCAGTTTTTTTTGTCAATTTGGTGGATACCTTTTTTTTGAGTGACACTGCTATTCGTTTCCCCAATTGAACTGCCAAAAAAAATTCGAGTTTATTTTTATAGCTTTTTTTTTCGAACTCGGTTTTTTTAATATTCGCATATTCAACCAGGGGGTAAACCTCTCCACCAGCGTCAAGGTTGCAGTTATAGGAGAGATGGGATGGGGGTGGGATTGGGAGGGGAAAAGGGGAGTGGGAAGGATAGGGAATGACCGCCTTGGGTCCCCGTTGGTATTGACGGTCTCTCATTTCATAAGCGTGCGGATTTTCCTCTTCCGAGCAGCATCCTTCTCCAATCTGGCTTTCTTTTCCTCCTCAGTCTCTCGTTCTTGAGCCTTCCTCTTACTAGCAGCCTTTTTCTCCAATCTGGCTTTCTTTTCCTCCTCAGACTCTCGTTCTTGAGCCTTCCTCATACTAGCAGCCTTTTTCTCCAATCTGGCTTTCTTTTCCTCCTCAGTCTCTCGTTCTTTAGCCTTCCTCATACTAGCAGCCTTTTTCTCCAATCTTGCTTTCTTTTCCTCCTCAAACTCTCGTTCTTGAGCCTTCCTAATACAAGCAACACTTTTCTCTAATCTCACCTTTTTCAGTTCCGGGCACATCGTGGCCCGTCTTTCCCTATCCAACATTCTTCGCATAGCCTTTTCTTTTTCCTTCCATGCCGCGAGATCGTTCAGCTTTATCCTGCGGTTCTCTAGTACCGCGGATCGTCGTACCGATCTAATCCGCTGCTCCTCTCGTTTAGCATCGTTTAACTCCTCCTTCACCTTCGAGATGAACGCTAAACTCGCTTTCTCCTCCTCTTCCTCGTCGGTTATGACGTCTACGTCGGAGTTGAAGTCATCTTCGTACTCTCGCCACGTGCCAGAATCTCGATGACCGATAGCTAGCGTATCTTCCCCATTGTCTAGGATAAAACGCTTATCGTCGTAAGCCGAGAGGAGGGATTTCGTCACTTTCACCGTGCTTAGTTCGTGTTTCGAGCTGGCGATTTTAGTCCAGGTTCCTTTCGGTGCGGGCAGTGGCATTCTCAGAGCGGATTCGTAATCTTCAAAGTCCAAGTGCTTCTTCACGAAAGATGTCTGGATGCCCTTAGCCTTCATGGACGTCTTCGTTTTCTGCGCTCTAATGGCGTACATTTTGGATCGTAAACCCACGAATTCTAAGATGGGAACGCCGGCCATCTCGTCCTTCATCTTCCCCAGGACTTGTTTGTTCGCTTCGGAGTACAAGGGATGATCTCTCGGATAATTGCTGGTATCGAAGCGTTCACTGTCTCGCTTCATATCCTTGTACACATCGTCCGTTTCCACTTCGTAGCAGAGGCTGTCGGTGTCGGTAAACAGGAGTTTGGCACGGTCCTCGTACTTGGGTTTAACGTATTCGTAGTGGAAGCGGAACATGGCCAGTTTTGACAGTTCCAGAATACTGAATCCCGAGTACGTCGGTAGATTGCAAGAGATGCTCCTGACTTTGCGATTGATCTGCACTAAATGTTCGTTAAGGATTTCGAACGAATCCGCGTGAGGTTGAGAGGTGTACTTGATCGCCTTCTTGGGATCGGTGCATAGTTTCACGTTGACTCGCTTCTGCTTATTTTCCATCGTCTTGCCAAATACCGAGTTGTTTAACAGTTTAAAATAATCCTTTTCAAAGGGTGCAGTCGATTGCTGCCTTTTCTCCGTATTGAAATTGATGTACCCCTCCATCCAGGGTTTCCTGGTTGAAGCTCAGTACACTTCGGATGCGACGAAGAATCAATCCGTGATGCAGCTAGAACTTCAAATTTTGGTAGTGAACGACGTAGTACTTTTTGTGCAGGAGATTCGGCACAAGTTTGGTTGAAGGTTTGATGTCGTGATTGATGTCTTCCGCTAGTTTTCGGGAAAAGGGTGAAACGAGGTCTTCCCCGATCTCGAGCTTCTCTGGAGCTAGGGGATAGTAGTTATGCGAGTCGTGAAGCTCTGCGGGGTATTCTAGGTCGACTTGGAGTATATATCCAACATCCGCATCGTCCGGCACGGTGTCAACATCCAAGGTCCGAATTTCTTCCTTGGTCAAGTAGCGGAATCCGTCATAGGGGAGACGAGCTCTCATAGCGAAACCATACAAGTTATTCATATCCAAGTAAATTATGTAAATGGAGGGTTTGCCGGGATTGAAATTGGCCAGATGTTTGTTGTTCGCCTTCGAATATCTCTTGCAAATAAACGACACGCCGCCTCTGATGCCGGATGTTATCATGTTGTGTTTTCCAGAGTGTAAAAACAACTCCAACTTGGATTCCTGCATTCTCAACAGTGCCGCCCAACTAAATCCCGGAGTAGAGATATAGTAACAGGGATCCAACTTGTTGTTGGCGAGGCATATTTTCCTGAAATCTTCGAAGATGTCCGCGAGTAGGAAAACGTCGGTCATCTGGTAGATTTCGTGATAGGTGCCGAATTTCTTTACTTTCATCTTGAGCCACAGGTTGAGCGCTCTCACGTACTCCTCACCCGCCAACTCTTCGTCCTTCAGTTGAGAGAAAAAGCATTTTCGAGAGGGAAGCTCTTCATTTTCGAAGACGGACATGTCGGTAACGTACTCGTAGGGGTAAACACCCTTCTGGGTCAGCAGATCTACAATGCTCTCTCGCGCGGTTTCTTCGACGAACCAAGAGGATTTTAAACCAGAGTCCAAAGCCGCCTCGAGAATCGGGAAGCTCTTGCGGTGTTTGACCAAAGTATCCGCGAAGCTTTAAGGAAATTTACGCTGTCTGTGAATCGAAGGCTTA
Organism: Lithobius niger; assembly: GCA_023313725.1. Classification (NCBI taxonomy): domain Eukaryota; kingdom Metazoa; phylum Arthropoda; class Chilopoda; order Lithobiomorpha; family Lithobiidae; genus Lithobius; species Lithobius niger. The sequence continues at coordinate 20,151 of JAHWFP010217688.1, read as the reverse complement.
TCCAACTGTTTAACCTCTTGATCGTCATACTTTGAAAACGCTCGGCATTCCGACCGATAACGTCTACCTGACCCTTAAACATGTGCACTGCGGGTACGAGAAGATGCATATCGTACCCTTCTAGACCATGGAATATGACTGGGATGGTTCTTTTTTCTCGAGCGTTGAGATTACATTTCGAGTGAGCCGGTCCTCTATATTTTCCACTAATATGACAGTGATCCCTAACTTTAGTGTTGGGGTCGCCTTTCGAAACCAAAAAGGGGAAGGGTTTTTCGCAATAGTGACAGAGTTTGGCTTCTTCGTAACTGACCTGTTCAGCTGGGGAAAGATTGAGGGGTAGTATCCTTTTTGTTAGAAATTCGGCCCTAAAATACTGTTTTATAGCCTAAAATATTGTTAGGTTGCTTACCAATGAGTCCAAATTCATATAGAAATGATACTGAGGGATTACTTATTCCTTCACAGTTCATAAGTGTCAACTTGCACACAAATAAATACAATTTTCATGAGGAACGCTTTACAAACACGTCCTCTCCCCATTTGCTACACTTACGGAGACACCTCGTAAGGTCATCGTCCCCAGGACAAAAGTTATCAGCTGGTGCGTGTGGACAGGCTGTAATGTCGAACACACCACTGAAGACAACAACTAATACACAATTGTAGAAGAAACAACTGTACATTAATTAATACACTATTAATAATACACTATTAATTATAATACACTATTATTAATACACTATTATTAATAAACATTAATAATCAAATAACCGAACAAATTAAACTTTGCCTATATTCCCTCCCATTCTTCTACCATCTGTATTAGGTTACATCAAGTACACTCTATAATATGTCACTGAATATGGAAGAGCATAGCCTATTAAGCTGACCTACGCTCAGCCATTTTGTAAGCAAATCAGCCACGTTTATTTCTGAAGGCACTTTGTAAAGTGCAAAGTATCCCTTGTCGAGTCAATCTCGCAAAAACAGATATTTAATATCAATGTCCTTTGTTCTAATGTTTTCTATGGCGTTGCGGGCAAAATGTATCGCTGACTGAGAATCACAGTAGAGTGCTGGCACTTGTGCATGCTCTTTAAAAATACAATTATCAAATGCACTGTTCAGCCAATGCAGTTCCTTAGCAGCTGGAACCATTGCGATGAATTCGGATTCCATTGAGCTTAAGTATACTACATTTTGCTTTTTGCAGCCCCATAGAATTGGCACACCGCCTAAAAATATCACATGTCCACCAAAACTTTTCCGGTCATCCCGGTCAGACGCCCATGACGCATCTACATAACCATACAACTTAGATCCTGTTACTCGAGTTAAGTCTATGGAATAATGTTTGGTTGAAACTACATAACGTAATACATTTAAGAGGAGCTTCACATGCATTTGAGTGAATCCACTACTGTATTGTGACAATACAATAACGCTAAGTAGGATATCGGGGCGTGTCCTAGACGCCAAAAAGAGGAGACTCCCGATTAATGACCTGTACGGAAACACTGTTTCTTCTTCTGTTTCTTTGCGTTTTTGAACACAGGTGCCGGGAGGCACTGGTACCTTTACCTTACATGTATTAATCATTTCATATTCTTTGGCCAATTTATTGATAAAGTTAGACTGTTGCATTTCTACTTTTCCATTTTCCCTGTGGTATTCAACTCCTAACAACACTTTGAGCTTTCCTAGCAATGTTATGTCGAAGTGAGATTCTAGTAATTTGACTATTTTGGCCTCAACTGTCTTGTCCTTTGAAAACAGTACCAAATCGTCAACATAGAATAGGAGTATTGCCTCCATCCCAAAATAATAAACACAATTGAAAACAGGGAATTTTTGGAAACCAATTTTCGACAAAGTGTTTTCTAGTTCTATAAACCAAAGTCTTCCGCTTTGGTGGAGCCCGTAAACTGCACGTTTCAAGAGCCACACCTTACCTTTGTTATACATTGTTTGGAAACCTTTTGGGATCTTCATAAAAATCCTAGTGTCCAGAATCCCATAAAGGTATGCACATTTAATGTCTATATGTAAGTCTTTCCACTTTAACAATGAGACAAGCAGCACAAAGAAAAACCTTATTAGCGAGTAATTCACAACAGGGCTAAAAACTTCATCGTAGTCGATTCCGCTGGTCTGCCTAAACCCCTGTGCTACAAGTCGTGACCTAAACCTTGTAATGGTTCCATCTATATTTTGTTTAATTTTGTAAACCCATTTTGCCCCTAGCACCGTAGAACCTTGAGGAACAATAACTTCCTCATACACCTCTCGTTTTTTGAACGAGTCTACCTCCTCTTGCATAGCTTTTTCCCACTCGTGTCTCTGGGGAGAAGCAATGGCTTCCTCATACGTTGCAGGCTGGACGATGCACAAATGAGCCTCGGCATCTGTTAAAGGATCATCATTACTATGTGCGCCTTCTACTTCTCCCAGCTGTGTGGAACGGAAATCAAACACTTGTTCATACATCAAACCGTTTTTGACACAATATTGTTTTACCTCATTTTCACTTCTGAAACGCTTACCATCTGGATTGTGGTAATATACGTCGGTACGTCCGGCGGTTTTCCTCGACGCTCTTACGATTTGTGACCTGGTCCAATCACTGAAATTAACCCTAGTGGGGCATGGTGTGGATTCACTAACACTTGTGCTACTGGTTGCGGTAATGGGAGGTAACACCCCTATTCCAGGGATTAATGGCCCTAATTTGTGAATAGGCGAAGCCTCGTCGTCTGAACTGTCTACGTCTTGTTCGTACATCATTTGCGATGTGACAGTTACTTGTGTGTTGGTCCTGCCCAGACTTTGACCCCTGACACACTCATGCCCCTGTCCCCATAACACATCTTCATCTACTTTGACATGCTTTGACTCTGTCACCTTATTCGACTTGGGGTCCCAAACCCTATACCTAGCGTTTGAATGGCATAGCCTACTAACGCACCCTCCCAGGCCTTGACATCTAACTTATTTCGGCCTGGTTTCCCATAGTGAACATAGCACTTAGCCCCTGGGACACGCAAATGGCGTAGGGAGACTCCCCGATCATACAATTGAATAAAAGGAACTTGGAATCCCAATGTCGAATGAGGGTACCTGTTTTTCAGGTATGCGAAAGTGCAAACCAACTCAGCCCAAAGATGGTGGGGCAGAGACGTTTCTTCAAGGATTGACCGTACCCCTTCAACCATCGTCCGGTTAAATCTCTCTGCCACCCCATTCATCTCGGGTGAGTACTCATTTGTTCTTTCGTGTTTTACACCTAAAGTATGCAGATGACTACGGAACTCCTGCGAACAAAATTCCATTCCGTTATCGGTTCTAATAGCTTTTACGTTTAGCCCGAATTCCCTTTCTACACGTACTCTAAATTCTACAAATGTTTGAAACACATCACTTTTTCTAGCCAAGGGGAACACCCATACATACCGGGTTTTGTCATCAACTATCGACAATACATAGCGGTTTCCTCCTAAGGATTCTACTCTACTGGGCCCCCAAACATCCATGTGCAAAAGTTGCAAGGGTTCCCTACTGCGTACGGCATCTAAGCCCTTAAAGCTACCCTTGTAGATTTAGTAAGACTACACACTGTACATTTTGGTATGTTACCTTTTACACCTACATCAACACCATGAACATCTTTCAGTTTTTGTAGGATGTATAACCCATTTACATGTTGATGCCCAAGCCTAGAATGCCACCTAGCCACCTTACTTACATTTTGTGGTACTTCCACATTCTTTGATACCTTTACATCATTTACATACTCTGCTTGCCTATCCATAGGCCTATTAGGATACTGTCTTTGTCTATTCGAATGTCTTGTAGATTGTTTTGCTGCAGTCGTGACATTTGAGTGGGCAACAGTAGTGAATTTGTTTTTGTCACATTTGCGTCCCCTGTTCACAATAACGTTACACACCTTATACAACTTGTTTGGCAATTGACGTCCATAAAATAGACAACTATTGTCGTCTTTAGCATAAATACACATAATACCTTGACATATGTCAATATAATGGGATGCTTGGTTGATGCAACCGACGCTTATCAAATTCTTACAAAACGTAGGAATATACAGAACATTATTAAGTTTGAGAGTATTTGTATTTGTACCGTCGGCTATTTTCAATATCACGATGCCTATCCCAACAATCTGTGACGCACCTTCGCCGAGACTCACCTGCTTACCAGTTACAGGAGCAAGGGTGTCAAACCACTCTTCCCTTGCACATATGTGATGGGTTGCGCCCGAATCCAAATACCAACCGTCATCGGAAGGTTGTGTAGTACCTAGTATTTGGGCACTCGGGACATTCTCGTCACCTACGTAGTGAAGCACTTCTATGGATTCTTGGTCATTCACACCCACATAAAAGCTGCTGCTTTTATCACTGACATTCGCATGGAACTGTGCAGATCTTCCTCTGCCACGGCCTCTTCTTGGACCTTCTCGTTTCACTGACGTTGTAGCCGACGCTTGTACATCCCTTTTGGGAGGATGTGGGCAATTTCGGGCAAAGTGGCCAGCCAGGCCACAATTAAAACAAACTTTCGCTGTCACACTGCTTTTAGACGACTGCTGCGTGCCTTTCGAGGAATTGTAGAATCGTTGGAACATGGCGAAAGCCTTCGCCATTTCGGGATCATCGGGAGTAACGGCATGTACAGCAGAAGCACTCGGATGTTTTGACTTCAGTCTTGAGTATTCGGCCAGCAGCTGCATCTTCACTTTCTCTGGTGTGAAGACCGCGTCAGCCCAATGATAGACTTGTTGTACTGTATACTCATACTCCGGTGGTAGCTTGTCTAAATACTGGAAGGCTATTTCTTTGTCCGCTCGGGGTGCTTGTATTTCCTTCAGTTCTTGCGCCTTTTTATCAACTCGCGCGAGGAATAGAGCCATTGGTTCACCGTACTCTAAGTGCAGATCAAGGAATTCACGTCTAAGTCGAGCTTCCCGAGCTCTGGATACTGGCTCGAATATTTGTTGCAAAGTCTCCCAGGCCTCCTTTGCACCTGTAATGCCCCCTAATACATCTTGCATACGGGGTTCCACGCTTAGGCATATAATAGCACATGCCCTACTCTTCCTATGGTTGTAGCGTTCAGTGTCTTTAGCGCTCGCTCCCTGTGACAATGCAGGCTCAGTGCCGTCTACGAATGCCCACAACCCTTTTTCCTGTAAAAGGAATTTACAATAGTTTTTCCAGGACTCATGGTTTTCTGTATTTAACTTAGTGATACCTATCACATTTGTGTCACTGAATGCTATCTTCAATCTTCAATGTGGACTAAAGTAACACGCACGAAAAACTGAAGTCCAAATATTGCTGCTAAACGAATGTTCACGGACACCATACTGTGCTTAGCATCTCCCGAAACATGGTACATAATATTAACAGCATTTATTTTCGTACCACCTTGGTACACATTCTAGTTCCGAACTGACTGTAAATAAATGTCCACATAACTATTGCTGTGGCATACAACGAACCTGTGGCTTTCCTGGAGTAGTCACAGTACCAGTTTGCATGATGTGAACGATTTATATGTTGCAACTTCTAACATTCCAACCACGCTCTGCTACCACTGTTAGAAATTCGGCCCTAAAATACTGTTTTATAGCCTAAAATATTGTTAGGTTGCTTACCAATGAGTCCAAATTCATATAGAAATGATACTGAGGGATTATTTATTCCTTCACAGTTCATAAGTGTCAACTTGCACACAAATAAATACAATTTTCATGAGGAACGCTTTACAAACACGTCCTCTCCCCATTTGCTATACTTACGGAGACACCTCGTAAGGTAATCGTCCCCAGAACAAAAGTTATGAGCTGGTGCGTGTGGACAGGCTGTAATGTCGAACACACCACTGAAGACAACAACTAATACACAATTGTAGAAAAAACAACTGCACATTAATTAATACACTATTAATAATACACTATTAATTATAATACACTATTATTAATACACTATTATTAATAAACATTAATAATCAAATAACCGAACAAATTAAACTTTGCCTATACTTTTCAACAACTCGTTATAATTTCGCGCTTCTTTCTTCATGCGTTTATAAAAAACTTCCACTGCATCTTCTCCCAAGTAGTAGTCTCGATTAACGATCTCCCCGTTCTGACCGATCACGACGTAGCCGAAGCTGCAAGGTGTGTGTCGATGAATTCGGGTGGTCGAGCTCGTCGATGGTCCCGGTTGTGCGGTGTGGACTGGCAGGAGTAAACACTCGAAGTCGGCATAGATGATCCGAGGAAAGGGGTTTTGACGGTTAAAATATAGAAACTCGAGAAAGTTCTCTCCTTGAGCCTTAAATCGGAGAGCTTGCGCAGGATTGATTTTGACGCATTCGTTTCGGTGAACTAAAAGCATCCACTCCATTCCAAATCCTGCGAAACAGTTTCGGCAATAGTATTTGGCATGAGTCCCCGAGCCTCGATATCGTAAAAACGTAGCGATGTCCGTAATGCCGCAGTAATGGGTGTTGTCCGCGTCACTCAACGAGAGAAGGTCGATGGGTAGTCCGTCGTAGTTCTTGGAAACTATGAGCGGGTACAATCCCTCGTCATCATTAAAACCGACGATGTTGATCGAAAGATCGTTCAGCTTTTCAAACTATTCAATTTCCTCGAACTTGGTCGGGTAAGAGAGTGAGCTAGTGTCGAGCATGTCTTCGATCCCTTCGTAATCTTCGGGGTTAATGCTGTCTAACCCCAAACCCGACGATAGCGTAGAGTATAGAAAACATTTTGAATCGTTTAAATTTTGAACGTTTACCACCGATTTCGTCTTGGCCTCGAGTTTACTAGGGAGTGGAATATACGACGAAGCTCGCATCGGCCGATACTCCGCCCCTCTGATGATCAAGTTGGTGATTCGTTTTATAGCCCAACCACTTCCTTCCCTGGCATAAACGTCGATGGATTCTTGAATTTTGCGGAATGCTTCGTCCAATACATCGGGAATGTCATTCGGGTTGTATAATTCCGAATATCTGGACCAAAAACCAGTCTCCGATAATGTCTCGTTTCTAAAAAATTCGATTCCCAAACAAAGCTGCACCTTACAATTAACCATCTGTTCCAGACAAATTACTAGCAGATTTTGCAAAGCCATGCGTGCAGACAGGAAGAAGCGAAGTGGATCACCGAATTCTTCCGACAGTGGCATTTCGTATCTTCGGTGACAAAGTCCATGCGTTCGTGAAAGGCAGTGATTGTTAAGATAATTGGGTAAATCGTATACGAAACAAGCGCATTCTTCCCAGTCAGAGGGGTGATTCGAACGTAGATGGTTTCGCAGCAGATGCTGTGTACGGAAAGTTTCTCAGCAATAAATGCAAGTGAAAACGGTTTTAATGTCCATTTCTGAAACGAGAAATCCTTTTTTTAAATAACGAGGAATAAAAATGTACGGTACGACTTTATATTTTTATATTTTTTTTAAAAGAAATATTGAGGAACAAAAATGTTTTATCCTTTTTTTTATATTGAGGAACAAAAAGTTGGAAGGATGGAAAAAAAATTTCTTGAACCGTTTACGAGTTCATTTTAGACCGATAATATATATTTTTTTTTAAAAAGAAATATTGAGGAACAAAAATTTGGAAGGATAAGAAAAAAAAATTTCTTGACGAGTGACATTTTCGACCGATAATATTAGAAGTTTGAGTGCTTAAGAGGATAAACTGCTAATATTATCCGTCCAACTATTAAATTTTGAATCATATCCCTTCCACTTAACGAAATAGATCATATTTCCATCTGTATTTTTCTTTCGTCTTAATACTTTCTCCACTAGAAATAAATCGGGAATGAGAGTTTTTTGAATTTCTTGTTCGTAGAAACCTCCGAGCACCGGTTCGTTCAATTCGTCTTTTAATAGATAAAGTAACGGGTTCGGTTTTTTGTACTTTACGGATCGTGAAAACTTCGTTAGTAAAATTTTGTAAATACCCTTTATCAAAAATTTTCTTAACTTTAGAAATTCTGACTTTATTTCCCACGACAAATTTGGGTTTTTTCAACGATTGTTTCGGTTTAATTTTCAGTGACGATTCGTGACGTTTGGTTACTTCCCTCGGTTTTAGTTTAGTTGTGGAGTGAACCGTGTCATTGTACCGTGAAACTAACTCATCAATAATGTGTACCCATTGATAGTTCCCCTGCTTGGTGAATTGTTTCCACATGCGAGTTTTCAGCGTTCTGTTGAAACGTTCTACAACGCTCGCTTTCTTCTCAGAGTGGCTAGACTACAGGTTGATGTTGTGACGCTTAAAGAGTGCTTTAAAGTATTTATTGTAGAATTCACTACCTAAATCGACTTGTAAATTTTTAGAGGGTGTTGTTCCTTCGAGAATCTTCTTAAAAGCTTACGTAACGACTACACCGGATTTTGATTTAAGGGGAATGGCCCAAGAAAACTTGGACATGACGTTAATGCAAGTCAGTAGGTAATTAAATCCTTTATTAACGTTAGAGTAAGGTATCATTTCCACCAAGTCCGCTTGCCATAGATCATTCGGCTCCGCACAATCACTTTCCGCCTCGGAAAATGTTTCCGCGTCGGTTTGTGGAGTTCGTTTACGAGTTGATCTATTTCGTTTTTTTTTCTTCCCATTCCGCACTTGAGCTTCGTCCCCATGATTTTTTTTAACGATCGCAGCGGCTAATTTTTCTCTCCAAGAGGTCGAAGGATCCTTAGGTACTTTTCGAGCTTTTGATATAAGAATTTCATCGGCGACGTGGCATTCGTTTAAATGTGAACTTTTTGAGTAGGCGATGTCGTGTTCTTTACACGCCTCATCCAGTTTATTTATTCCAGGATCTCCTCTAGCTAATCTCTGATTTAGTTTTGTTCCTGGTCCGCAATATTGATATCCGGGTAAATGTACTTCTACCGGTAAATGGTCTACGATTTTATTTACGATTCCTTTCCTAGACTTGATAAAGGAAGCTCTTTTCGTTCCGCACACTTCGCAAAAGTAGACTTCCATACTTCTGTTATTTTTCGATGTAATAATAGTAGGAGGTTTGGGCCGGTTAGGCGTGGATCGTTTACATTTCACGTAATACTTCATCTTGGCCTCTTTTTTTATTATACAAAATTTTTTATCGTAAACCTAAATTCTGATAAGCGTTCTTTTTTTCTCTAGCGGTGATGACCCTTCGTTGTTCCAATTCCGATAAAATTTCTATCATTTTGTTCCTGTGACCGTCGTGACCCGCTTGGGTTGACCCGTACAAAAGCCTCAGTCTTTCGACCAGATCGTTAGGATCGTCATAGTACCTGTAATCCACCGTACTCCCGGTTTTTTTTACCATACCAGTTCCCTTTTTCTTCGTTTTCATATCCTCCCAGATAGGACCGATTATCAACACGCACCTGGAACTACGATTCGACTTAGGTTTTCGAGTGCCCGGATCGTTGTTTTGGTAGATAGCGTGCGTGTTTTTTAAAAGAGAAGCGTAACTCGCCTTAACTTCGGGAGCGTATGACGGTTCCTTCAAATCCTTAAAAACCACCAAACTCCAAAGTCCTCGTCTTCCCACGTACTGATTACCACCGACCACTATGTCGTTCTCGAATATTTTTACGGGTTTATTAGCGATGCTAATTTCTCCAGTTTTCATGTCGTATTGTAGTCCGAAGACAGGATCGGTCTCTCTGGGATTTTCGAAAAATTTCATCAGGAAATATTTCGCCGTTTGGCCTATGACTTGGCCATGTAACAGACTATCCAAAGATCTGAAAGTTGGGAAAATTGGAAGTTCTGGAGGTGTCGACACGCGTCTGTTTTGTATTGCCGAAAGTGTGGAGTCACTTTCAAACCCGTACTGATAGATGTGTATTCGGTTCGCGTAGCTGGAGTCGAGTATTCGAAAAGATTGGGATCTCGCGCTATTGGAGTTGAATGCTCGACGGAAGGTTTCGGCGATTCAAACTTCTCCGTCTCGTTCCCCGTGGTTTCCCACTCTTCATCATCTTCATCCTTGGATTTATAAGTTTTTTTTATGGGAGTAATAATTCGTATACGTTTTAGTCGTTTTCTCGTTGGAAAACCGGCAATCGCTTTCGCAGGACTCGCTACGGGTGGTGGTGGATTAACAACGGTAGGTTTCAAAGTACTAATGACGGGTTTAAAAAATTCTTGTAAAGATTCTTCTTGATCTCGTTCGTCCAAACGTTGATTCAAAAATTTTTCCCGTAAACGTTTTTTGAGATTTACTATTTCATGCTTCTTTTCCATGTTATCTTTGTTTCTTTCTTTTGTCATCGAACGAAAAAGTACGTTTATAACGTCCCTCGTTTAACGTTTTGTCGATCGATAAAAACCCGTACGGATCGTCCCAACACGTTCTACACAACGTTTTAAACTCCGGAAATTCCATGTCAGGACCGACGTGATTTTCGAACAAATGTTTCAGGTTTAAATCGTCCACGGGAAATACGATTAATAAATTGGCGTTATCTCTAACCACTTGTTTGGGAATTCTGGTGTAAGACTGACTGCAATAAAAAACGTCGGCGTTAGAATGACGGCCTTGAGCGAAGTAACGTTCTATGTTTTTTTGTTTGTCTAAAAGAACATCGTCAAAAACCACGAGATTACGAAACTTGGTGTCTAACTCCTCGGGAGGAATTAAATCGTTTTGAGAGTCGTGAAAACTTGTAATCTCCCGCCCTATGGTGCCCTCAATTTCGGAAAATATAGACTGTAAAGCTCGGTATTTCACTTGACACAGAGTTTTGCAGTACTCGTATAATCTGTCGTAATCCAACCATCCTTCGTTACAGATAAAATTAAACAGTAAATTCATCTTCCCGCAGTTTGCCGGTCCTATAATCAGGCATCTGATGTTTGAAGGTAGAAATGGGTGATTTTTGGGTTTCTTGATCGGCACGAAGAAATCGTAATTTTGAATATCCATCGTTTTTTCTTATTCAGAAATCAAACTCATAAAGTCTTTGTCCGAAAACTTTTCGTTGAATGTATTAGATTCGACGACTCCGTAATCTACGTTACACCAAAGTTTTACTGTTCTGGGAACATCGTTGCTGATGTACACGGAGTTAATTTTACCACTAACTTCCGACAAGGACATACTTCCGCACGGAGCCAAGTTAAACCACGGTTTCTAATTGCCGGGAAGAAAAATACACTACCTATTTGCATTCAGTTCCTGAGTCCTTGTTACCCTGGAGGAATCGAAAACGTAGGTACGCCCAGTTCGCACACCCACGCATGCGCAGGCCTCCTATAAATGGTGCATGGGCAAGCCAGCCGCCATCTCTTTTCCTCCACACATCCGTCACGGCTGCTTCGCTCTGTTACCCGCCATCTTGGTTTTCATAATCGTTACGTCGTTGCCCGGTCTTGCTGTCATCGCACCGCCCGCTCCCGCGCCACCTTCATTCCCCATCGCACCGTGCGTCTTCCCGTCCGTTGTTCGTCGTTCTCGTTCCCGTTCGCCGGTCTCTGAAGCTCATCGCACCGCCCGCCGCTCCGTCGCCTTTCAGCAGTCTTTGCAGCTCATCGCACGGCGCATCTTCCCGCTCACCGTCTATCAACCTTGCAAGGCGTATCATGTCGTCCGTCATTCCCGTTCGCCGGTCTTGAAGCTCAGTGCAAGCCCCAGCAGCCGCTACGTCAACTTCGCTCCTGATCTATCATCACGCATCAGCTCATCACACCGCCCACGCTCCCGTCGCTGCGTGACCGCCCCTGCGACTCCTCCGTCGGCCTTACGAAGCATGTTGTAATGTCCGTCATTTCCGTTCGCCGTTCTCGTTCACCGGTCTTAAAGCTCACCACGCCGTCCGCCGCTCCCGTGTGATTCAGCAGCCCTTGCAGCTCATCGCACCGTGCCCTAGCCGCTCATCGTTCGTCGTTCCCGTTCGCCGGCCTTTAATGATCATCACCCCGCCTGCTGTTCCCATCCCGCCTGCTGTTCACCATTCGGCACAAGCTCCTGCATTCGCTGTGTCACGTCGCTACCCTGGCCGTTCGTCGTTAGTTGTTCGTCGTTCTCGTTCGCCGGCCTTTGCAGCTCACCACACCGCCCGCCATTCCTGTCGCGCTCAGCGGCCCTTGCAGCTCATCGCACCAGGCAGCTTCCCACCGCCGTCCGCCGACCCCGCAGGCATGTCATGTGGCCCATCATTCCCGTTCGCTGCTCGTCTGTCTTGAAGACCATCGCATCACTCATCGGTCTTAAGCTCACACAGCCCCAGCAGCCGCTGCCTCAACGCCGCGGCCCTGACCGTTCTCTGTTCGTCGTTCAACGTTCCCGTTCGTCGTTCCCGTTCGTCGTTCCTGTTCGCAGAGCCCACCATCGCTGCGGCCTCCCCCGCTAACCGGGTTTGGGCGAAGATTTTCATCCTTTCTGCGTCCCACTCGTTATGCAACGAAGCATTCATTATCCGATGTTCACCAATTTCACAAAGACACTATCGTTCATCGCGCTTCCGAGCCCTTGACACCGTTGCTCACGGCTGCTTGGAGACCGATTCTCGTCATCCACCCATCGCTGCATCTAGCCCGTTGTGACTGCAGCTCATGCTTCACGCGTTCCACGACCGCTGCTCGCAGCCGCCATTCGCTTGCTTGATCACCGCCACTTTACCAACTTTTCAGCCGGCAATGAAACCTCCGTTCGCCGTCTGTTGGCTCGCCCCCTACCATCGGCCAATGCACCAAGACGGCTCCGTTTACTCTCGCTCCTTACCCGCTCGCCGCTCACCCCTACAGGGATAAGGTGCGTTCGTTTTTTTCTTACAGTTCGTCCCTTCAGGGCGGTAAACTTCCACAAAAGATGACCGCCATAGCTAGAGGCTTCTCTCGTACATCGTGGCCACCTTTTACTGCACCGTCCACCTCATGATGGACGCCGCCCGTGCAGCACTCTTCAGGGAGACTTCTTCCTTTTGGCCTCCCAGCCCATTACGCAATTTCGACGTCTGGCTGAACGAAGATTCTCATCATTCCGTTCGTCCCGTCGGCAACCGAGCCAAGTGAAGCGTTCACCGTATCTGTCACTACTCTTCGTCTTGGAATATTTCTGCTCGAGCCTGTAGGCTACACCAGCATCTCACGTCGTCGCCCGGCTCAACAACCGCCACTCACAGCCCGTTCGCCCGGCGCTCACAAGTTACCCGAGAATCTCTGCTCGAACCCGTTCACAGTTCACCCGTTGGCATACAACCACTCGCCGTTACTGACCTTCCAACAGTTTCTGCTCCAACACCTCCCGTCGCTGGCCCGGCCTCTGTCCATGCCCTGCCATCACGGTCATCTGCTCCTGTTGTTCGATCCCCAGAAGACTCAATTGTCATTCGGTGCTTCTTCGTCCTGTCCGACTTGACGTTTCCGCAGTTTTCATTGTTCCCGTTCATCCACGACATCACTCTCGTTTACCCGTCTTGCCACCCTCACAGCATGCCGTGTTCAGGCCCACGCCTGCTGTCGCCTTACCTCTCTTGCTTCCTGTTTCCCCCCCTCTCTTGTCACAATTGGATGCTCCCTCTCGTTTCCCCCCAAAACTTCTCATCCTTGCGAGTTTCCCGCGTTGACATCTTCTCATCGTGTCCGTCATGGCGCGCACACGCGGTGGCAAGACTCACAGTGCTCCACTCCGCAATCCAGACTCCTGCAACTGTGCTCCCATCCTCTCAAAGATCAAAAAATATGACCCCCACCCCATCCTACCAGAATCACAGGACGTGTAACTACTATACTGACCCTTGCACTATCTGCAAAACTATCCTACCACACGACTGGGCCCTAATCGTCAAGAAGAACACCGCTGCTGCCAAACGGTCTTTTCAGCGCAAGGAGCAACGTGAACGCATTCGCTCTTCTTCCAAATCTCCGGCTACTCCTTCGTCCTCTCTCGTTCCAAGCCAAGCTGTTGTCCCGACCGACCTCACCTCCAACGTCGTTACCGAAATCACTGGGAAATCTCCAATTCTGTCCCTGCCATCAGTCGCTAACCTCTGGAATTCCGACTGTCCTTTCACAAGGCCTCGACTCGAGCAAGAAGTCAAAGTCTAAACTTACCAACTTCGGTGACATTTCGTTTCTCCAGGGAGCCATCCAACACAAGCTGGACCTGAACAAGAAGGAACGTGCTAGGTTATTGAAAAACTGCCAACCAATCGCCGCTGAATTTGCCACCATTAAAACCAAACTCTCAAGTGCTGATAAGATCATCACAGCCCAACGCACAAACATCGCCAACTTGCTCGAAAGCAACAACAAGCTTCGACGTCGTGTCGAGCTAGCTGACGCTCGGTTTCGGCGACTTTCTCCCCTTCCCCTCACAGGAAAGCGGCCTCTTTTCAAAATCCATCACCCTCATCCGCCGATTCGTCCTCCCGTTCGACCTATCCCTACCGCAAACATGGCCTGCCAAACCAACAATTATGCTCCCCTCCTTCAGGGCCGAGTTGGGAACCATACGTTAAGTTTGTTAAGTTTTCCTTTAGTTTTGTGGATGTTGTTGCACACCCACGTTCTGAGACATAGTGGCTTATCCGACTCACCGTCTGCCTTTTGACAAAATGGGTAGCAGGTGGAAGCTGGGTGAGTAATTTGGGTAACTGAACATCGTCAGAGAAACGGGTTTCTGCTCGTCGGTTTCAATTTCTAATTTTTCGCAGATGTATCGTTTAAGATTTTTCATCGCGGTTTGAGATTCGGGGGTCGATGGAGAAATCCATCCCTTACACCAGGAATCTTTGTTCAAAATGGGAGAACCTATTCCTTTTAAATCTTCGAATTCTATGGAAGGAGATAAGACGAACTTTACTCCATTTTTTAAATTCGTCGCATTTTCCGTCTTAACTTCTAGAGAATTTGATTGCAACAGACTCGAAAGATTTCCGTACCAGGTAGAATGAGACATTTTTTAAATTTCTTATTCCTTTTGTTTATATATAAAAAAAAAAGAATCGTCAAAATGCCGGTTAATAAATTTGGACAATCTTTGAAACGAACGCAAAGAGATGTGAAAGGGGTTCCGGGTATAGGATTCATATTAGACCTGAACCATGATTACGACATGCAGAATAAGCGACTTACTAAAGTCGGAGCTGCCACAGAACCCAAAGATGTCGTAATTTATTCCCAGTTTACCGAATTAGAAAATGACGTGAAAAAATTTAAAGCCGACGTTGGATTGAAGAAAGATGCGGATGGACATTTTAACGCTGAAAAGAAACGAATTAAAGATGTCGCACCCCCCTCCCAGTCTAGGGACGTTGCTACGAAAGAATATATCGATGCAAAAGTTGTTCCAGATTATAACATGCAGAACAATCGTTTAATTAAACTCGCTCCGGGCATAGACATCGAAGACGCTGTTCCTATTATCAACTAAGTGAGCTAGGAACCAACCTATCTTCTTCGATAGATAATTTGAAGGAGTACGTGATGCAAAAAATCGACCAACAGGTAGCATCTAAAACTGATCCTCAAAGTAATTTTAACTCTGATCGGGAATTTGATGCGGGAAATAAACGTTTAACTAAAGTTGCTCCGGGCATAGATGCAGAAGATGCTGCAACTTATTCTCAGCTAACCGATTTAGAAACGAAATTGGAAAAACTTAAAACTGATCTATCGACAACTTTCCAAAACATCTTATATTTAGAGAGGGGAGAATTCTCAGCGAATAATAAACTCATTACAAACTTGGCACCACCATACACATATCATCACGCAACCACTATGGAATATGTCCAAAGTATTTGTCCAATATTAATCAGTTTTCGGGCAAGTGGGCCTATCCATAAAGGTGATTTTTTCACGTGCATCAATAACTATCCTCGTCAGCAAATACAAATAACGAAACACTATTATTTGTACGATGTGGTGATATCTACCCCCGGGTGGACAATTACATCTCTTCATAAAAGTTTGACCTTACGATGTATAAGAAGTGGAAATGCTTTAAATCTGAAAAACTATAAATATGATGAAGATATCAATAACCAATATATTCAACTTTGGCCAAGACGCAGAACGAGAATGGGTAACGCTTTTAATCATTGTGAAACGGATCCAGATTATTCTACAGATGGATCAATGTTGTTTAATGAATATTCTTATATTTATATAATGTCCGAGGTTGATTTTCCACATAGTACAGATGTTCAATTAGATTCATACCAATCTGCAAAATACGTAAGGAGACGATAACAGAACAGTGAAATTTGTCATAAAACAGGATTGATAATTTTAGTTTAAAAAGTCCACGTAAGTTCCCGTTAAATTAGATTTGTGCATACATTTCCAATAGCAAATAATTTAAAGAACCATCTCATCCAAAACCATCTCGTAAACGCCGCTCTTACCCAATGCTCTTAAAAAATACAAACAGAAATGCCGCACCATATTTGATTAAAATTCTGCACTCTGTCGTGATTGTATTTAACGGGACCCAAGTACTCGGAGATCGATGTGGGAGGTTCCAAATTACCGAAACTGTCGAAATAGCAGGGTGTGTCTGTAATCGTCAAGTAATCCACCCAATGACTCCCGTCTCCATCGTGAAAATCTTCGAGATTAACGATACCGCATTCGCCGCGATGTTTAGGTTTTAGCGGCAGACGATCCTTGCTGAAAGTACCTCTGTATTTAGGAATTTTCAAGACTTTGACCAATCTATTTAAATCGAGATTCGTTAACGGTTTAGTAAAATCGATCAGACCTTTACTGGTCTTAGAAAGAGCCCTCTGCCATGCTTCGCTTTATTTTTCTTCTTCAAACCCGAACCTTCCATTTTCTTATTATGTTTCACCATCTTTTCCAACACCTTAGCATCGTTCTGAGCTTTCTTAACAGCCATAGTAATGCCCGCAGCACCACCAGCTAGACCCCCCTACTCCGGCTATGAGTGGACCGAGTAACGCTAACAACGGTAAAAACCCACCTCTTTTTTTTTCCGATTTTTTTTTGCGTTTTACGATCTTGCTTCTTTTCATTTTTTGTTTCTCCATCTCTCTTTTTTTTAATAAATCACTTCGACTTTGCCTTTATCCAATTTCAAACTCATTTTTCTATCTCCAATCAACAGCGCGTGGCACGTCGTGTTAGCTGGAACTGCGGCGTTAAATTTCAACTTTACTTGTACGTCGACTATGCCGGACTGAAGTCTCTCCGATTGTTTGTAACAGTCCAAAACTACTAGAGCATGTCTTTTTAAACTGCACCGAATCGATACACAAGTCCCCGACATCGTACAAAGCGCGTCTAAACTCTTGTGCCATTCTATACAGGATCGAGTATTCTCCAGTAGCGTAATTTACGTTCAAGTCCAAGAACGGGTAACGTTCGGAATTTAAAGTTACGTGAGCATCTTGAAGACTGCAGTGATCGAATACGGCTGGATTTTTAGTTTGCGCATCTTTTCTATTAATCTGAAGAGCTAGAATAACCCACCTCGGTTTTCAACGGCCGAAGTAGTAAGCACGCGCCATGTGAAACTAGTGCTCTGAGGAAGTTCGCAACTATCGTAATGCCAGTGCCTAAAACCCAAGTCCACGTTCATCCCACCTTCTATGTAGCTAAATAGCCTGAGTTTTTCCTCGTCGGATGTGGTTACGTGCGGTACGTGTCACGAAACGCTACTCAATTCGACTTTCCCAACGGCTGTTGCAGCTGCCCTGAATACAGCATCGTCATTGCTTGCCCTAGACAACGTTAGGACATGCTTGGCACCGTACAGCACCTTGTCATAATTTTCGAAAAATCCCATGCAGTGTTTTAAAGGAATGGCGAATGAGAAGCTTCCTTTAGGAGTCGTCTCCTTCACGATGATGGAATGCCGTAATTTGAATCCGATGTTATCGTTCAAACTGGCCATGGAAGATTCTGCCGCATCTAACGCCCAGCAGTTCCCCAGCAACGACACTTGATCAGGCGAACCGTACGTAAGGAGACCTTTCATGAGAGTCCCATAACCAGGGTAATTTAACTCGTCCACTAGCTTATCCCCCAAGTGATATTTAATGCTTGAAAATAGGTGCATGGAACCATTATTGATGAGAGACACTACGTCCGCATCGGCAAAACTAGAACCGTCGGCATTCAGTAACCTGCCTTTAATCAGAAGATAACTATTCGCGACGTGTAGGAACAAATCCTGGTTTTCGATTACGATTCTAATTTCCGAATTGACGTTGTTTAGATTGGTTCCTACTATCGGATTATATTCGTGAAATGCGTAGCTCTCCACGGAAGAATCTTGTTGTAAAGATTCGTTTATATCGAGGTAATGTTCCGTTAAACTCATCTTCTCGCTCTCGTTATAAATTTGATGAATGCTGGTTTTTTTGCCCTTAATTGATTATTATCTATGACGAATCCTTTTCCAATTATTCTTTTTTTTTCTTTCGAATACTAACATTCTTTTTTTAATACGTACAAAATTATTTTTTAGACCTCAGATGAAGTCTGACGGTAAGGGTTTCCCCGTTTAAATTTATCATTTCGTTATCTTGAGAAGTTAACCAAATACGGATATTACGAATCTTGTTGGTAGTTACGGGAAGGTATATTAAATTTTGAGGGGAAATTATCATCTTATAACCCGGTGGCACTCCCGGATAAAAAGCGTATATGCAAGGTTGAGTGTCGTCATTCACATAGGAAGACCCGATTATGTTGGTATGAACGAACATTGTATTGAGCCCCATTATATCTATGGATTTTTGGCCTTGCTGAGTTTTAGTATAAGTTCCCCGAAGGAACCCTAGAACAGTTCCTAAATTATTATCTCCCAGAAACGAAACGCCGTGGAGCGGATTATTTATAACCAAATTTGTTTTTAAAGTATTATGGTTCGGTTCTAAAACGATGGCATTTTTTTCGTGACCACTTCCTTCCAAAGTAGACTGTATAAAATTATTCAAGTCCGAAATTTCGTAAGCGCCGGGAACGACTCGCACCTCGATCCAATTCGCTCCACCGTCGATGGTGTACAAAAATTCGTTATTGTCAGCGTGCACGTTGAAAATACTGTAGTACGTATCCAAGGAGACGAGCGCCATTTCATACTCTTTTTTAGGGTCTAAGTATATGGGAGTTTTTAAATTGCAACTCAGTTCGGCACCTATTCCCGTTAAAATTATTGAACTCGAATCCATGTTTCTTTTTTTGTTATTAATCTGAAAATATCGTTAAAAAGAGTTAACTTTTTGTTTATTTCAAAATTTTTGACCCAGGGGATGCTAAATAGTATACCCGGTCCTACTGGGTGCTAAATAGTATACATGATCCTAGGGGGTGCTAAATAGTACACCCAGTTGTGGAGGTTGCTAAATAGTACACCTGGATCTAGAGGGTGCTAAATAGGACACCTGGACCTAGAGGGTGCTAAGTAGTCTGGCCAAGCTATTAATACGTAAACGGAGCCTAAAAATGTTCAAAATATACACTAAGGTTGTAAATAAAAAAAAAAGAAATGTTCGCTGAAAATCGCGACGGACCAGTTTTTAAAAAAAATAACGCAGCCATCCAATCAATTCAACAACGCTGGGACAATCAATTTCTTATCCTTAAAAAAACGTGTGAAACATACATTAATGTTCTAATGTGTAAAAGAAAAGCTTCCACTCGCTGCAGCAACCAGTTTAAAAAAAATATCGCATAGGCCTAAGAAATGCGGTCTTACAGCAGTGTTGACAAGATAACATTGCTTTTGACTGGCACTTTAATCCAATGCACCCTGCAGCTGGCTAAACAGCAGGTTATGATCAATTACTTTTTAAATAACTTTAGAAACATAAAATAGTCAAGTAGTTGTACTTTACTTACCAAAAAACGTGAGAAACTTGCAAGTAACCTTATAAACGAACAACCATAGCAGCAGCTGTCACGGTACACGCGTCAGCCTACTCTCATTCACCTCTTACGAATGAAGGAGGAAGTAAATAATTATTGTCCTGGATTGCTGCCAATTCCATTTAGCTCTCTCCCTGTAAAGACTATTCATTCGAAAGCTTGCATGTAAAAAATGTGAAAGCTCATTTAGCATGCACCGCGATCTCCGGCAGAGACACATCTACCGAAAGTGACGTCATAGGGAGGGGTCCT
>JAHWFP010217687.1:34393-56809 GCA_023313725.1 Lithobius niger | reverse complement strand
TTTCAAAGTGAAATCGCCATAAAGACGATGCTCTTCTGGTAGGTAAGAGTGCTGCCCTCAGGTTTTTTCTTCGATGGTGTTGAGGTGTCCTCACCACGAGTGTCTGATACGAGACCGCGTTTACACAAGCTAGCAATAATCAGGGCCCTACCATCGAAGTCTGTGCTTCTGTAATTATGCTACAGGACCTTGGTGATCTCAAAAAGGTTCGTTCACATTTTGTGAGACAAATAGAAAGGGGACCTTAAAACCTTAAGTTATGGGAGGGGACACCAGAAAATGCCGATGGTTTAACTACCCATAATCGCGAAACTCCAGTCAAATGTTAAGTTTAAATCTTTAAGTTATAATTTAGAATAAAGTCCGAAAAAATAAACTAAAGCTAAAACTAGTTTTTTAAACTACTACCTTGCCCGGCATGGCAACACTCGGACTGGGGACATCTCTGCTCCGACCGCCGTAGTAACGTCTGACTGGTAGTTGAGCCAATGCTGCTGATGCAGTCCCTTAGGTCTGTTTTATACCTGCTGCCTGTCTGCAGGTAGGAGGGAAAGCGCGGACCTGTAGGAGAGCGACGGAGGGGGGAGCGACAAGATAAACACGACAAGATAAACACTTTTGGAAAAATTGTCCGGTAAAATTCGAAGGAAAGTGTTGCCGAGTTCAGTAGCGTTCAGAGACCTAGTTTTTGCTAAACTGTTGCCCCATTAAATTAAATAAAAGGTTAAATATACCAGCTTATTCCTTGAATGCTATAACGCATGAATATTTATGAAACATTATTGCAGCCGCTAATAATAAAAATTACAGTCGAAGTTTTCATAAATAACTTGGCCTTCGCTAAAATAAAAACATCAAGGGTTGGGTTTTCAATTACATGTATGCGAGGATACATCCTCCTAAACAACACTAAGCTGGTTGGCTTTATGCCTGCAAAAGAAATAAAGTAATTACAAGTTTATTTACAAGTTGTTGAAAATGGCGATTGAAGATCTGCGTGCGGCGCCGGTCATTTTGGTGACTTTTTTCAAAATGATGTAGACAATTATTGGATTGGAAATTTAAAGTTCTGTTTTTGCAAAAGTCTTGGGAAAGTGTAGGTCTATTAAGGGCCGCAAATTTCAAACGTTTTGGTCCATTTTTCTTGAAGATATGGTGTTTTGAAGACGGCGGCCGTCATAGGCCTAATGAGCGCTGCTAGCGCAAATGAAAAAAAAAATGTTCGTTGCGAAAACGATAAACCCTCAGGTTTTTGATCTTTTGAGCAGAGGTCTCCTCTCAAATCTGTTGGTGAAGACTAGCTTCTTTACACAATTCATGAAGTCTTGCCCTGTACCGTTACGCAAGTGGTTGCCCGACCGGGTCCTAACTGGCACCTTGGCCGAAGCGGCAAAGTTGTGTGATGATTACACAACCCGCAACAAGCAAATCGCTGTTGACACTACATCACGCGTAGAAAAAGCCCAGCCTGTCGCTGGCACATCTGGTAATGCTTCTAAAGCAACCTCTAACCATCTTGGGGGCAACAGAACCCACAATACTGCAGCTGAACCGGCTGGTCCTGCAGACAGTAAGAGTGATTCCACTGGTGATGCCCTTGGCGATAATGATAGCGTAAGAAATAACCCTAATAACAGAATTAGGCGCTGCTTTATTTGTAATTCCCCCAACATTTCCGTAATGAATGTCCGGAAAGAAACTCTAACATTCAAGAAACTAATGCTTGTTTTCGTGTAGGAACGAATGTCAAAAGTGTATTGAGGTCTAGCACCGTTAAGTGTAAACTAGGCAACCGAACCGTGACTTGTCTGCGTGACACGGCTAGTACAATAAACGTAGTTAGCTGTAATGTGGCCACTAACTGGCCCAGACTTAAACAAAATGTAAAATGTAGGTCCAATTTAAGCAGGGATGTGTTTAAACTTGAACAAGTCAATTTAATTTTAAAATTAGATGACGGCCAACTGTTTAAAACTGTCACCGCAGTTTCTCCAGCTGCAAGTGAGTTCCCAATCTTGCTTGGCGTAAGCGCGCTGGAACGATTAGCTAACTTATGCAAACCCTATAACCGTAGCTCAGTTGACAGAAACGAAGCAAAACGCGTTCCCTTTTTCTCACACTTGTCTAATGGCAGTAGATCTTTTAACGACGCCGTCAGTAGCGAAGGCGGGACAAACCAATTAACGGACCCAGCCAAGTGGAACGCTAGTGGCACGTGCCCTCTTTATCATGGGGGTAAAGCGATAAACTGAGACGAGCCAAACGAAGTAACTCCCCCTCGTGAAAGAACCAACAAGCCAACGGGTAGAGTTAAACAGAAGTAAAACAAACGTGTTTCCGTAGACTTTGATTTCTGTAAAATAAGCTTAACTTCAATATAGTAAGTAAGTAAAGTAAATTTGGAACTTAAATATAGTTTTCCCAGATCCCCTTTTTAAATTAAGATCCGATGCTTTAGTGTTAAACTCTTGTCATGTAAAGGGATGGAATTTTTGTGACTGATCATCACAATTATGACTCTTTTAACTGGAATAAAGGTTTCTCATTAAAACGGAGGTGATTATTCTAACCTAACCAAAAGTTAAAACGTAGTTTTGTCAGTGTAAGAGTAGGTAAAACCTTTTATTAGGTCTCTCAACTGAACAACTAAAAACTTGGGTAGTTTTCCCCCTAAAATAGTTTTTTTTTGTGCAAACAGGTGCAAGCCACCCAGCTTAACGCTAGTAGTGTGTAAATTTTCTTCATGTTGAGTTTTTTTTGCTGCACTAAAAACCGGAAAACTTACAAACTGGTTTCCCTTTCAAGTTCTCTTAAACGATTGTAAGGAGTGTACCGTTACAACCATGGCCCCATCTGGGGGGAACAAAACCTAAATAATGTCTTTGCTGAATTTTAGTCTTAAAACTTCGGAGACTGTGTAGTTATACAAACCTGGAAAGTATCACTTGAACGCTGACACTTTGAGTCGGAATTTTGTTTAAATTGTATTATTAAATATTTCATTTTCAGTGTAAAATTCTGCTGAGAACCACTTATTTATTTCGAAACATTTTCTACCCCTCTGTGAAAAAGGTTAGCAGTCGTTAAAAGGTTGTTGGTTTTTATCCACAAAACCTCCCAGCGTTTATTATTATGTCTTAGGTTATGGGACCTACCTCAAAACCCTTTTGTGTTTAAATTCTCTTGTAAACCAAGTTGTCTGGTAACCGTAAACCATTCTAGTGGTGTGTTTTAACAGTGAATAGCTGGTCATTTTATGCGTCTCCAAATTGTGTGCAATTTTCTAAAAACTATCGCAGTCTAGGTTTATTGTAATGCGTCTGGCGGTTTTTTTCGCAGCCTTCCGGTATAAAAAAAATGAAAATTTTAACTTGTTAAAATTAGTTTTTACTATCATAAAAATACCTACCTCCAGTATACATGCTAAATTCGCTGAATTTGGCTTTTCCCATGCTCAAACAATCAAATTTCTTAAATTTATTGAATTCAACGCCAGTTGCCCGCATTTCCCGCTAGGCGCGCTGCAAGCGTCACCGCTGCAGCCGCCTGCCTCCTGGGGAAATCCCCATTCGCTTTTGGAACCTTTCTTGTTCTGTCATCGGGGAGGCGGGCGGGTTTTACTGGAGGTAAGTATTTTTATGATAGTAAAAACTAATTTTAACAAGTTATAATTTTCATTTCTTACTATCTGCAAAATACTTACCTCCAGTATACATGCTGACTTTGTCGGAAAGGAGGTGGGCAACAAAACAAGAAAGGACAAGCCCTCTCGTCTAAGTAATTTAACATACAGTTAACACCTCGTTATTATCTTTGAATTCTCCTTTCCACTGTGGATGCATCGTCTGAAAGGCCTTCTTAGCCCCATGGCGGCCTAAGCTTTCCGTGTGTGATCTAGCTTTCCACCGGTGTGACTGTTAATGGTCTTACTTGGTGTGCATCACACTTTTACCGACTGGAGCTCCCTTGAGCCAGCGACGGTGTGTTGCATTACTATGTCACTTCCACCCTCGCCACTCATATCATGCAAGTAACGTTTCATTACGGTACTTTTACTCCTCCACGCCCCAGCTGCTACTACCTCGTCCAGAGGTATACCACAGCCATAGGCCCTGGAGGCTGACAAGGCACGTTGCTTGTGTGCCCGTACCTCTATTGGAGTGTCCGGATGTGCTGGACTCAGCTCGTACGCTCTCTTTATTACCAGACTTACCCAGCCTTCTAGCTTGAACGGCGAGACTTGTTTGTGAAGCACTTCCCCATACCCTGTGTCAACGTCCACGAACAGTGGCGAACATCCTGCTCCGTGTTGCACTCTCTGGACCGATTCCGCCTTCCTGTCCAAGTAGTATCGGAGCGTTCGTATCGTACACTGCAGTTTCTCTCCACCGCTTCTCGTTACTTTCCCACTAAGTGCTTGGATCGCTATGGGCTTTGGTGTCGTGACAGGTCTGGAATTTTTTACTCTAAAATTCGTTGGGAACACCAACGACACAGATGACCAGTCTCTAGGGAAGAGGGAGACCATCATCTCTAGCGAACGCCAATGCGACTAAAGCTAGTTTTTTTTTTTTTTTTGTCAACAAGGCTGTGCTCGCCGTACTCAGTTGTTCACATGGTGGTTTAGTTGAGCTGGTCAGAACCAGCGGGAGGTCCCAGGTTGGAAATAACCTATTCGTCTTTGGTCGAGCATTCTCGCTCGCAACGCTGCAATTGGCTTTGAAAGCATTGGATTTGCCACCACTGTCGACTTTCCTATGCAAGTCAGTACAGAATTAACTGCAATTGAGGGCGATAAGTGAGGGAGACAGTCCGCCACCTCTCTGGAGAAACAGTCTCGTGTCAGGTTGCTCCTGAAAGTAACGACCCGTGAAGGCGTAGAATCACTGCCGATGCGTGGATCGTCCGTCCTCTGTGTTAGGATCGAAAGGACTCTGTCAGGGGTAGAGGATTAGGTTCTGCTTTCTTCAATTTCATTAAGTTCGGAAACCACGAGGCTGCTGGCCAAATGGTGTGATGAGAAAAGACCCTGTTGAGGACCTAATCTAGTCGTATCCTTGTTGAAGCAGGCAAAAGGGAGGGAAGGCGTACGTGACCATTCCCGTCCCCAATAACTTGTGTCATCTTCATTGAAGTTGGGAAACGGTCGATTCTTTCCTTCCCTTCTTTCAAATGATGAAAACTTTCCTCTCGTTCCTTTACCAATTCCTTCAATTCGTAATTGCTTTCATTTCATTTACATCTTCCTTTTCTGCCATGTCTCAAAGGGGAAACCGAAACTTTGCATAGATTCCGTATACTTTTATCATCAGGCCCAAATTCTGCTGCGGAATAACAGGATGATCCGAAAGAGTCGGCCGACGTCAGCCTTGACGGTACTGCATTAAGCTTCCAGTTAAATTTAGTCTTGGAGAAGCCGATGTTAATAGCTCTCCCAATGTTGGCGATTTTCTGCTGTTGTTGATTTGAAGCGATGTCGGTTTGGGGACGATCAATTTTCACTGAACTAAATTGCCGTAACTAATAGGTATGCCAAATGTACGTGATCAACTTTCAAGGCCTTTAGTTGGTGAATGTCCACGCATATCTTTGCGTGATGTCACCTGGCTAGCACAACTGTGACCTGATCGATTAAGGCAAGTCTTCCGTATTGCTGAGACGGACTATTTTGTTTTTGCTCCCGTTCAGATGTCATGATGGAAAACCCACCGTAAACTGATGACACCTCTCTCGACGTTCTAGGATGCCGGTGACGACATACATCATGCATTACAGGCCACGACTTAACGGTCGTGCTATCAATTCCTTTTTTTTTTACCTATTCCAACTCTACTTTCTCAATGTCAATCCTATCAGTTTCGTTCACAGGTACACTGCTTGCTATGTTTGTCTGAAACATTATACTTTTCATTCCTATTTGACACTAATCTGCCCCGAATTCAGAGATTTGGATTCGGAAGTCGTACGCTTCTTTCCACTATGTGCAATCCAGACTCATTCTTAGCTTCACCCGAGGGAGAAGGCTGTCGACTTTCTCACAGCGGAGTGTCAGCTGATGTCGGGACTGAGGAGGAACTTGGGCCGGTATCCGCTTACAAGAAAAGGAAGGCCAAACGAGAATCCGTTGTTCGAGCGCATCAAAGCGGTTTTCGAATCTTTCCGACGCCAACAGAATCAGTGTAGATTCCACCTCGTCCGACTTTGCATTAACCGCACATCACCACCTTTGCGAGCCTCCGAAGCCAGATCAGACTGGGTTCATACAATTTCCCCAACAACGACACGGGATCGGTGTTATAACCTAGTTAAACCGGTGGTAGTGTCGAAGTGCCGCTGCAAAGCATCATGTCCACATAGCTACATAGCGTCACCGCAACATGGCGCCCTATAGGCATTGCATCATTCTGTGCATTTCATTGCGACGCTTTGTGTGTGTTATGTCACTAGCCATGTGACTCGATGATGAGAGACAGTTTTCCTTGGTGAATGCTCACACTCTTGGGTTGTGTGGCATCACCCTTTTACTTATCTTCATTCAGACTTACCATCGTGTCTCCCTTCCCTTTTTCTCATGTCGCCGGCCGTGCGGTGAGACTAGGAGAGATGGGCCGGCTTTGTTGCTCATTCAAACTTTTAGTGGTTGTGCGGCAAGGATTTTCAAGCACCTCTGTCGACCTGTGGTTCGTCCTACACCCCTTCCTCGTCCCTCGTGACTGCCATATCCTATAACTAGTGTTGGGTAGGTTGACAGGGACCTACTCCTAATTCTTGCCTTGAACCTTTCCCTCTACCCATTGTTAGTTGTTGTGTAGTCTTTGTCTTTCCCTCTGGCGCCAACCCCAAGAGCTGACCTCCAAAAGGCTCTGTGGCACCATGAATGGGCACGAGTCAGAGCTATCCCGCCGCACCTGCTGGGATATTTACTGCAGATTCCAGGTCACATCCCTTTCCCGGAAGAATGTTCAGCACCAGTCGAGAGGTTCTATTTAGACTGTCCTTCTGAAACGACAAAGCTCGTTCCATGATGTGTAGACATTCACTGACTATTTGATATTCCCAAATTTCCCGCATTTCTCTGCAAGCCGCTGTTGACGCCGAGAATGCAATTACACATGCGAAATTTGCACGTATGCTGTAACGTAAATTTGCTTCATCTTGGTCAAACTGGCACATTGTGGTTCTCATGAAAGTAGGCGTCTGTCGAATCCAGGTCTAGGCGCATCCTTTCTGGGGAATACTCGCCTCCGGGAAAGGTCGGTACCTTTACTTAGGGAGGAGTCCCTTTTTTTTTTTTTGAATGTTTAAAGGGGCATCCCTCTTCACCAATTTCTGGCATCCCGATTGAAAGTGTGTGTGACACCCACCAGAAAGTCAAGAGTTGCAGTTCCGTTTCTCGCGAAGGGACCAACCCTCTAGAATGTCAGTCTACCGTAAATCGTGGATCAAACGCCCATGGGCTTATGCAGTTAATTAGGTAAAAATGGGGTGGGGGGCTTTAAATCAAGCATTATCAATTGTCTAACCTTTCTGGACATCTATTACAGAAAATTCGAAGCTTTTTAACGATTTCTGAAAGACCAATTTTTACATCCTTTTAATTGTTGTGAAGAAGGGAGGAGGCTTAGGTGAGAGATGCCGAGGCCTTGGGCAGGTGCTAGAAGCTAAAGGAAGAGTCCACTATTACTACAGCGAGGGAGAAGGGGGCCAGTAAACATAGCGAGCAATACTATCGTTATTCACATCATATAACTTTTAGGTAATTTTTCGTAGAAAATCGACAATTTGAGGGGTGGGCTTTAACTCCACTATTTAATGATTTTGACTTTACAGCATTTTAGGGGGTGGGCTTTAGCTTCAACTGGGCTTTTAATACACGATTTACAGTAGTTGTTGTCTCCACCTGGTTGTAGATTCTAAAACGCTTTCTTCCATGTCTCACCTCCACTCGCCGCAATCAAACCACCCCGCACGATCCAAGGTGTCGCAAAAGCTGCAATTGGCGATTTCAATTAACTCTTACCCTGGTCCCACAGCAAAAGAGTTGTCGGATAGGGGGGGGGGGGTTTGAGGCTTAATGGCGCATCGACAGCTTGGTCATTAGCACCAACCGTAGTCACAGTGCAGTGTCGCCTAGTGAACATGGTCTCATCGATATCCCTATGAGTATCTTTTCGAAAGCCAGTCTCTTTGCAAGTAGGGCAATGTGCCAGGTCGCCAACTGATGATTTTAATAGATAAAAGCAAGCTACATGACTTGAACCGGGGACCTTTCGTTCACCAGATCTCAAAGATCCCTCTAAGCCAAGCTGACCGACCCAACTCGCTAAATTTAATAGAGAGGGTTGCTTAGCTACATGAACACACGACAGAACTAAGTTCCTCCTGTAAACTGTTCCTTGCACAAGCCACTAAATGCCGAACACACGCAGGACACTGGGCTCTAGTGTCGTGTTGCCAGGGCACTAGTGTCGTGTTGCCAGGGCACTAGTGTCGTGTTGCCAGGGCATACATATGTATATATTTCTTTTTGGTGGGGGGGTTTTGAAAAATTGGGCATAGTGGCCCCGTGCGACCGCATATAGAGGCCAACTCCCCAAAGGGGCTTATTTTCACCCCCCACTCAGCATATGGACCCAAGGAAGTGAAGACAGTCGAAGGAAAAGGGGGGGGGGGAAAGAACCCTACCTACTTCCCAAATTTACTAACCTCTTTACAGTGGCAGCTTGTAATTTGCATGAACAACGCTGAAATCTTGGCATATAGCGGCCTGGTTCGCCTGTATTTCGTGCAATGCCAACGCTAAAAAATTGGGCATAGTGGCCCCGTGCGACCGCATATAGCGGCCTGGGTCGCCGGTTCACTTGCCTTTCGTGCATTGCCATCTTAGTCTTGCCATTCTTATAGTTCGACTAGATTGGGCGATCTCTGTCCTTGGCCATCACCGTTTCTGGGTGACTTAGGTTAGGACGAGATATTTTCGTGCATTGCCATCTTAGTCTCGCCATTCTTATAGTTCGACTAGATTGGGCGATCTCTGTCCTTGGCCATCACCGTTTCTGGGTGACTTAAGGTTAGGACGAGATATTTTCGCACTAGGCTCATTTATAGCTTTACCGTAGTAAACGAAGCTATCTATAACTCGAGTTAAGATCAACACAAACAATTTTATCACCTTCACTTGACTTTAGTGTATTGTCATCTTAGTCTTGCCATTCTTATAGTTCGACTAGATTTGACAATCTCTGTCCTTGGCCATCACCGTTTCTGGGCAACTTAAGGTTAGGACGAGATATTTTCGCACTAGGCTTATTTATAAACGAAGCTAACTATCATTCAAATTAAGACCAGAACAAACTTAATTTTATCACCTAATTCAACTAGATTTAAATCTACATATACTTATTCGGTCCGAATCTGTCCCACTACGATCGACGCGATGCCTTTATGGCTAACTGCTTTTCACAAATTCAAAACAAAAATTGAAGCAAGCTCAATTCGCTACAAGAAACTAAGTTAATTAACGAAGCCAAATCACCGTTGGGTGATTTTAGGGTAAGCTTTATCATTGAAATACAAAAACAAAGGTAAACACAACGTCGTCTAGTTAACAATAGGCTTAATGCTCGGCCCGCCAAATGCTTGTCCAGATCGCTGGCCAGTTCGCCACATGCATTGTCCGGTTCGCTGTCCAATTCGCCACGTGCATTGTCCGGTTCGCAGCCGAAACGACAACAAACGTCACCTGGCCAAAAAGACATTAAAACGAAGTAGAGCAGTACTCACCGAATCCTCGAACGCAATCCCATTTCATTTGGTTGAAATAATTCCGAACGTTCGCATGCAACTTCATGGAAGTTGAACTAAAAAACATCTTCACTCCCAACACCAAAACAGTACTACCGTTCATCCTGGCCGTTAGCGGCCATTGTAGAGCAGGGAACACACACGTCTTTCCTCCACGTGTGCTCAAAAGCGAATGGGTTTTCCCCAGGAGGCAGGCGGCTGCAGCGGTGACGCTTGCAGCGCGCCTAGCGGGAAATGCAGGCAACTGGCGTTGAATTCAATAAATTTAAGAAATTTGATTGTTTGAGCATGGGAAAAGCCAAATTCAGCCAATTTAGCATGTATACTGGAGGTAAGTATTTTGCAGATAGTAAGAAAGGCTAGACTAGAGTAGAGGCTGACCAGATATGGAGCATATTATCAGAGCAGTGGATGGCCTCATTTATCTGTTAATTCGTACAAAAAAATTAACCTTGCACATTCAGTCAAACCTAGTGTTTTTCCGAATTTTTTTTTAATGTCTTTTGCTCAATTCTCTGGTTGCCTGTACGATATTCCTGCACAAAGCAGTGCGGACAGCAACTAGTTAATTTTGCAAAAATAGTGTTTCTTATAACTTTGTAACTTTAATTTTACATAAAATTTTCCAAGCCACAAAAACGTTGGTCCCCCAAAACTACAAAACAGCGAAGTTTATTTTTGTAAAAAGTGTTTTAATATTATCTTGTGGATCCGGGGATAGGATACCATCCCATTGGCCTGATATAAGCCGAGGTAATGCTTAACTCGTGTTGTTCTTGAGTTACTTTACTTGGCTTGGCAGTCTTGATAGTGGCATGTCTTGTGTGCACTGACCTTTTCTGTTTTAGCTTCCATTTTGCGTTCACCAGGAACCCCAAATGGAATCCTCTGCATGGGGGCCTGTAAGGGCTTTTTGGCCAAAACCCTTTTGGAGAGGATACCGGGACTCCAGCTGTCAAAAAAACCTCCGGGAAAAATCATTTTCACGAACTCTAATTTTTTTCTCTAAGTCTGGTGCCTCCCCGCCCCTGACTTGTCCGACCTCCAACTTCAGACCACTGTATCTACAGTAGTTACCATCCGAATTGACCCGTCATAGAAATTCTTAATAGCCACAACTTTATTCTTCCATTCTGCGAAAACAGAACTCAATTTCCTTCTGGTTCGTCAGCCTAAGATAAAGTCACCAAACTGTGCCGCGACGCACACACTTCCGGTCATCGTAACTCCAACCAATTTGTATAAATGTATTCATTTCCTTTTGATTTATATAGGCATAAAGCCGACCCAGTTTAGATTAATTGTGGAATAGGAGGGGCTTCCTTTGCACAGGTACTTAACCTCATAAATAGGATGTGAACTTGTCAAATGTGATATTTTTATTTGATTTGTAGCGCGCACGATTTATATGAAAAATTTCCATGATAACTAAGTTCTGCCACTGCAAAGTTAATGCCCCCACCTTAAATGCGTTTTAGCATTTTTCACTACGTTAATTATTTACCCTTTTACTATTTTTACTTGCCCCTTGAACACAACCATGGTGCTCAACTTTAAAAGATTTTTACGGCAATTTTACCGGACACCACGTTTTGTTTTGTTTGTAAATATGGATACGAAAATCGCCGAAGGTGACCACCCCATGTTCCAAATGCAATTCTAGCTTGCTTATCCTTCTATTAAAAACAATCCCGTATAATAAAGATCTGTTTCCCTAGCCAAAAACAAGTATTCTGTGCAAAACACTTCGTCTCCCCCCCCCCCTTTCCTTCAATAGTTGCGTTGCGTAACATTGTAGTTTGGACTGTTGCGTTTCCATCAATTCACCAAACCCTTCCAGAACTCTAAACCCTCAACGGCTCCAACGGTTCAGGATCCAGCCACTCAGAGCTCCTAAGCTCTAGCCAATCAGCGAAAACCCTCCTTGTCTCTACCTTTTAAAGGCCAATTCAGATCGTTACACTTCCCTCTAAAGCCTTCACGTGGTACAGCTAGTTTTGGAACTCGAACAAATTTCCCTCCTCCAAGCCTGCCTGCCTCTCTTGCCGCCAAAACGTGCAGACGTCGCATACGTCTGCCCCCTCCATCCCCCATAAAATCCCCCAGCCCAAAGCATCCACAGCACAGCTCACAGATCTTAAGCTAGGAGGTGGGGTCACGCCGATCGGGAGTGGAGACGATGCCTTCCGATTGTTGCCATGCCGGGCACTATGGTTGTGGTTCGTATTTTCGCGTAGTTTATAGTTGAAAGTTTTACTTTAGGCCCCTAAACCTAAATTACTAGTTCAAATTTAAATTAACCTCTAGCTTGAATTTTTATGTTTTAACTTCATGCATTGGCAGTTTCTGAACTTAGTTAATCATAAAACGTCAGGGTGGTTCCCTTCCTAAAGCACCAAGTCTATCTTACTTATTTTATAACTTAATTTAAGTGAAAGTCCTGCTTAAATTGCTAGTGCTACCGTTGAGCCGATCTAGTTCAGATTTAACTGGAAGTTTAGTTGAGTTTATGCGCAAACAACATACTGTAGGCCTAATTGTAACTTGCGGCTGCATTTTATATTAGGAGGTTGAAACATACCTGAGTGAACTTTTCTTGATGTAACGGTTTTCTGTTTCACTGTTTTCTAACTGTTTTCTAAAACGCCTAAGTTCATTTGTTGAATTTATAAATGTAAATTCGTTGCTTTACTTAAAGCTTTCAATTGTCAAAATTCGTGTGAAAATGTAAAGTGTTTTTTTTTATATTTTGTCTAACTGCATAAATAAAACCAAGCATTTTAAAGTTGTTTTTCCCCAGTTATTAATTGTAGAGTTAAAATATTACGTAAACCCCCTTTTATTCTTAACTCAGGATTTTCTGCAATTAATGTTACTCCACCTGGTGGCAGCGCGTACCGTGTAAATTAGTACTTGTTAGCCTATTTAATTTGATAGGATATTTTCGCTCCGTTTCCTACATCGGGCCGTAGCCACAACTGTGCTTTGATAAACCAACAAATCACCGAAAGTATTATTTTAAACAAGACCGAAGTCTACCTGATGTCGGGGATGTTACAAGCACCTCAGCCATCGTAGCATCCGCCGTTGGAAAAAATCATGATTTTTTGGAAAAATTCCAAATAAGCGATTTTTTTAATTTAAATCAATGATTTTTTTGATTTAATCAAATTTTTTTCAAAACTTCAGTAAACATTATTTAAAAGTTGTGGATCACCGCATAGGCTACACAAAAATAACTTGAAAATTGTTCTAGTAGTACACTGAAGTAGGTTACAATTGCATATTCAAAAAGCTTCAACAGTAAATATGAGAGGTAAGTCAGCTATTGTTTTATAGGCCTACTCATCAACAGTAATTATAGCAACTTAGTAGGCTGTTGTTTCAAACTCAAGATAAGAATCAACATACAAGAGCTCAGTAGTAGTCAAGTCGGTTATTGTATCGTACTCAAAGTAGCTGCTACCATGTTTCATGCTCAATGCAGTTTCAATTATGGAAACTTGGTTGGCTTTCATACTCACTATATCTTCAACTTTTCACGAATAATTGGGTGTAGTCATTTGCTAATTGCTATTAATCAAAGACACTTTTGCTTTGTATCCTGTAACGTTTTTGATTCATAGATTTAAACAAAAACATTACATTGGCAGCTTTGGCTCAGCCTCGATTTCAAAGTTTGCATTGCACCAGTCAAAACTATGAAAATACCCTTTCCACATGTGCAGTGGAGGCAGTCTCAGTGTGTAACTGTTCTGCTACATCAATCATCTCCTGGTCCACTTTGTCGTACTGCGGAGTCCACCATTCAAGTAGCTAGACCGATCTGACAACATTTTGGATGAACATATATCGAGAGAATATCCAGTGCGCTTAATATTTAATGTGCACTGGAACTATATTTGGATAATTTTGATAGCCCAATTAATGGATCCCAGAGTCGTACCCCTCTACACATAACATAACAGACGGAGTCATAACCTTAGGCAATAGTGAGCTAGTGTTAGAGCTTGCTGGAAACGTTTTTGATTATTTATCTTATTTTGTATATTTCTTATAGTTCGGCATTAATTTCATTTTTAATTTTAAAATGATTTAAATCAATGATTTTTATTGATGATTTAATCAATGATTTAATCACTGATTAAATCATTTTGATTAAATCATTACCAACCCTGCCTGTACGTGCCCAAGGATCTACCCCTGCTATGTAGGATGTGCCGTGAGTGTTACTTCGTAGACAATTTATGCGATATCTGTGAACTACACAAAGAGTACACCATGAAAAAAAGATCTTGTACACCTGGCGTCATTTGAACCAAAAGAAAGCACAAATGAAACGGAAGTCCGAAAAAGAGGCAGCACAGAAGAAATCAAGCCTAGACGATCGTCTGGCAGGTACGAGCCAAAATTCGGACGCGTCCATCTTCCTGAAAGAATTGGTGAGTGTGGATTTGGGATCAACCGCAGAGTTTAGTCGAATCCCAATCGGCAAAAATGGAGACCAATGTCACCAGCAACGTGAGTGCAAAAGTCATTGGACACGTTGACCCTAAATTGGGAGAAATGAAGGAAGAAATTATGTGCGAAATCACAGGACTAATCGCGAGTGTAAATGCATTAATTGCTAGTAATTCATTCCCCCTCGCGCTTGGGGGGGGGGGGGCCCGCGGTGACGGAGACTGTGTTAGTGCTTAACAACGATCATTCTGTGCAAAGGAAGTTGGGTGTAACGGACTGCGAGACACAGGAGGCTCGCCGGCGATCTTGGAAAGGGCGACATAAGAAAAAAAGAGGGAGAAGCGAAGAAGTCGTCGATAAAGGAAGTACGAGTGGCAGTAACTCGGCTAAGAAAGAGGAGGTAAAAAAGATGGAGGTTTCCAGTAAAGGAAAAGGTGCAGGAAAGCACTCTAAACAGTTGCTATCCCCGTCCGCTCCCGATAAAGGGGCAGGCGGACAGGGCAGAGATTCGCACAGTGGTCGCCCTGCCCGCACCCGAGAAAAGCGTTAGCGGGAGGGTAAGACCTGTCAGCATTGCAGGGAAGCAGCGATCAAGTGTTGCATTCGCGTGCTCAGATGGTAGCGGAGGTTCAGGTGGTCGGTTCGTAGAAGGTCAGTTCGCCAGCGGTCCGCCAAGGTTTGCAAGGTGTTAAAGGTTTGCCAGCGGTATGCAGTTCGCCTCAATGTGTGGACTATGGGTTTCTCGCACACAAGGTCACAGGATTGGGATGCGGTCAGCCACTTTGCCAAGGGCAACAGCAGCGCTGAACATCGCCACAAATAAGTTTGCAACGGTCGCTAGGACTTCAAAATTCGCCGGTGAGGGCGGTTGCACCGTTCACGGGTCGGTTGGGGGACAAACAGGAAACGACTCACCAGGAGTAAACCGTCCCGCGGACTACCACGGTTACGGTTATGAACAAGGAGTTGGAGGTGAAGTTGGCACACACGGAGAAGAACTGTACGATGGACAGTACGAGGACCAGTATGAGGACTATCAAGTTACCAAGAGGGAAAAAGGGGTCTGGAACCATTCCCTCAGGAACCGCCGGCCAAATTCAGGAAGGTGCAGTTTAACGAGAAGGATATTTTCCGGAAGAACAGGAGCTTCCGGTAAGAACAACACAGCCAGTAACAACAGTGGATAGAGGAGGTGGCCAAGCGTCCCAAGTCAACCAGAGTCGACGGATCATGATGTCCCCTTCGAGGAAGGTCCTGGGTTTATCAACTGGAAGAGCTTAGCAGGATTTTGAAATATCTGAAAGAGTCGCCCTTTTGTAAACAAGCTGTGCCAAAGGAAGAAAATCCAGAAGATCCCCCAATGGAGACCCTTGCGAATGCAGGGAACGCAAAGGCAGCTCCTGTACACCTGCCACAATCTGCAGTCGGCTTCAGACAACTGCTAAATAACGAGTCATTGACAAGAAAGGATGGTCAACCGATCTCAATCTCTAAGCCACTCCCTCCTCACGATCCCAAGTTCGCAAAGATGTTTTTCACAGCAACGGGAAAAGGAGCACCTCCGAAGAAGAGATACAAGACCTTCCTGGAGGCAGAGTATTTCACTGGAGCATGGATTTGGAGTTGGATTCCGCACTCAGGACTCCGGCCTTTATCCGGACGCCTATACAGCATTACGATAACGACGAGGTGCTACTTAGATGCAGCATCCGAGCGAACTCGCACGCCGAACTCGCATACTCTGCGTCGGTGGCAGCGATTAAAACGCTAGTGGAAGAGAAACCCGAACTGAGGGAGAATCGGACGATAAGGGAATGCTTACATATTATGAAGAGGGCGTCCTCATTCCAACAGGACAGCCGCAACTGGTCATCTAGACTGTTCCTTAACACAGTTTTTCGCAAGAGGGACGCATTGCTGGCATCTGCCTCCACCAAACCGACGGATGTGGCAGGGCAGCTGCTGCTATTACCGATTCACAGAGCAACAGAGATGTTCAACGGCAAGCTGCTTCTCTTTGCACCGGAACTTACGGAGAAGACCAGGCCGATGCCATCGTCTAACATGACATTGCGAGGTCAACGGGGAAGCCACCGTATGAGCCACTCGCGTTGGCGTCCCTGACTCTACTGACTCAGAAAACAGTTTTTTTTTAGTTGCTCTAGCATGTACGGCGAGGCAGAGCGAAATGGCAGCCTTCTCGAGGAGAGAAAGCCACATTCGGTTCGCAAAGGACTGGTCGTCAGTGTCACCGATTTTTCTGGCGGAATTCAGGGCGAAAAACTTAAGACCTGATAAGGCACCAACGCCAGTGGTGATCCAAGCGATAAACCACGGAAAACCTGGAGGGAGCGAAGAAAGCGAAGAAAAGATGCAGTGTCCTATCAGGGCGGTTAAATATTACGTTGATAGGACAGACGCAATGATGAATTCAAAAGCACAAGGGGACAGCCCAACCCGTTTTTTTCTGGATGTCGACAAGGCATCTGGGGCTATCCTATTCAAGTCAGTTACACCGTTCAAGCTGGGCAGTTAGATATGCTAGGTAATACGAAGAGCGTAAGAAACGGCCCAGATCACGCAGATGTACCAAGAGAAATGAGGGCACATGAACTCGAAGCTCTGTCAGCTTCATGGGCCTTCGGCCGAGGTACACCACTAGATGAGGTGGTGGCGGCCTGCAAATGGAGGAGCAAGAATACATTCATCAGGCACTATCTGCGGGATACGAGTAGAGAAAGTGGCGCAGAAATAGTAGCCCAACATGTCGTTACTGGATCTAAGAAGAGCCAGTAGACAACGTAATGTACGGAGCACACAGGGAAAAGCACCTCTGGAGAAAAGAACACTGGAGGAAAGCGGTGGACTGGGTGTCCGAAGAACCAGGCACACCGGCATGCGCAGAGGGAGAAAGAGGAGACGGGAGAGAGGAAGTTACTCTTCAGGTGAGTGTTGGCGTTTGGTAGATTATGTGTTATTGATAAGTTCTTTCTCTGTTATATCCCGCCGCCGGTATGACAAAGTCAGCGTGAGTACCGAAGGTAAGTATTTTGCATATAGTACGAAACAAGAATTTTAACATGTTAAAATTGCTTTTTACTATCATAACCATACTTACCTTCAGTACAAACCTCTCGCCTTCCCGCTGATGAACGAGAAAGGTTCAAAAGCGAATGGGGTTTGAGCATGGGAAGAGCCAAATTATGCGAATTTAGCGTGTGTACTGAAGGTAAGTATTTTTATGATAGTAAAAACCAATTTCTAGTTGCCTTGAAAATATCAATTACCTTTTTTAATAGTATTCTCCTTCTCAAATGCTGTTCAATCTAGAGAAAATAAATCGAAGATGTCCTCCCGTGTCACTACCTACTGCGCAGCGGAGCGGCAATGCTCACCTTTTCTTCTCTAGCCGCTGTGCTGTTCACATCGATTCCGGACTACGGTTCCTCGATCCCTTGATTCCTCGATCCTACTGTACCGTCGATTCCGATGCTACAAGCCAAATGACCTCCCCAGGACGGTTCCTCGTCTCGCACTCCTTGTTCCGCATCCCCAACGCAGGATCCACCCATAGTGGACAACGTTGAAATATTGGAACTTACCACGGACCAGGTTTCTTTGGAGCATGTGTCTCCACCCCCGAATTCTTTTTTTTCCGAGCATTCACTTCCTTTGGCCTGTGATACCGCAGCTACATCCCCGATTCCTTGTAGCGAACTACCTCCAGTGTGGGACTTCAATCCCTTTCTGAGGAACTCCCTCGCACCAAGGAACGCTACACTTGCCTCCAACTCCAACTCAAGGCCCGGAAAGTTGCTGCCAAGTTCGCCTCCTCCGTCGGTCCGCAGCTTACACCGTTGGACTTATCCTCGTGTTCATCACAACCCTCGATTACTGGCCGATCCGCTACCCAACGAGCCGATGAACCACTGACTTTTTCCCAAGTATATGACTTGATAGATTCCTCTCTTCGGAAATTTAAACGAAGATTACCAACATCGGACTACACGTCGACATGGCTTGCTTCGGTCCCTAAACGACAACGAACCTCAGCAAACGACGCAGGCCCCTCTAGTATGCCTATCGATCTGCCTTCACCGATTCCACCGGCAATTGAACCCCCAGAAAAAGAGGACTTCGATTCCTATTACTCACCAGATCCATCTCAACCTGACCAAGGTCCACCCTTCCAAAGAGATCCCGATCCCTCCGAAATCCCACTACTGGAACTTTTAAAAACAGTCGAAGGAATCATCCCAGACTGTTTCTTGTATAAACCTTCTCCCAACACGGACCCGGTCTCTAAGAATCGAGGCCTCGTCACTGGATTCGGCTTTGGTCTTCGTGACCACCTTATGCATCAGCCTCCCTTACTTGGTCAATCTACCACACTTCTTACTACGCTCCTTAGGACCGGTGGTGTCCTCCTTGGCAATGGAACCCCACTCGAACTGGATAAGGATCCACCTCCGCCTCGACCTGGCCGTGAAAATTACTTTTTATAGCCGACGAAAATATACACATTACCTTATTTACACTAGCAGTTTCCCCCTTTGAGCCATGCCTTATTCCCCCCCCTTTGAGCTATTGTATCCCCTAGAAGTTGAAGTTGCCTTCCCTGCCTGGCTCGTACACTACCGCGCATGAGTCGGGCTTGTCCATATAAACCCCTTGCGCAACAGCGGTTATCATTATTTCTGCTAGGGCGCTCGCCACGTGCGGTCGCTCCTGAGCTATCCCCGATCCGCCACTGCTTACCTTCCATCCGCGGTGGTTGCCATCCTATCCGCTTCTTCCTACATCTCCGGAGCAGTACATGGGAGGGGGGGCGTCTCCTCGTCTGTACAACTATCCACCGCTCGGACGAGAGATCGCTGATCCCTGTTTCCCCGACCATCATCCTTGCTGCTTCTGCGACCTCTTGGCTATTGAGCGTATCCGGTCCCCTGCCGGGTCCGCTACGGATCCTTTCTTCGGCCCGCCTCTAGGCAGGCCGCTCCCCTCACGAACGTTTCCACCCTTTCTTCTCTAGCTGCCACGCTATTCACTTCGTTGGGACGCTGTGCTTGCCATCCGCTTCTAGCACTACCTTCTGCAACGTCCGCCTCCGATTCATGATGCCGCAAGAAAGGGGAGGCAAGGGATATCCTCCCCCCTTCCTCGCCATACGGCCTCGCCGGTCCCGGCTGCTTGCCTGGGCCCCCCGCCCTCCGCCTCCGCTCTCCGCACGCTGCCATCCCTCGGAACGACCGTTCCTTGTTTTTGGCCGACGACCTCGCGTCTGCCTTGCGAATGGGCAATGGGTGTCTCTGTTCAGCCCAGCACCGATCCTCGTCCCCAGTCCCCCTACCCTGGGGCTGCCTCTGCGCGGCATTCCTTGGGATGGGCTGCTTTATTGCCTTCTATCGGCTTTCACCAAAACAAAAAAAAAAAGTTTCTCATCCGCGACTTCCCACTGCGCATTGCTTCTGCGCAGCCCTTTTTTGGTTGAGCCGTTTCACCGCTCACTGTCGGATTGTGACTTCCTTCCCTCCAGCATTGGATGCTGTTGTTACTTAAAGGGGTATGGTATCCCTCTGTGTCCTCACCGCCTGCGCATCCTGCTGCGCAGCCCTCTTTCTGATATATATTCTGACAATGCAGTCCGCTCGTCTTTCCTCGACTTTCGTCCTATGCAGGTGTGCTATACGCCGCTCCTCAACTGATCCGATCCTTGTGTCCGTCCTCCAGCATACCTCCATCCTCTTCACAGATCCACTGGTCCTTCGGTCCAGCTACTTTCACTATCCACTCCCGGTTGACGCTTCGCTCCCAGTTTCGTCTACTCCGCCCTTAGGAGCAGATAGACAGAGAACTGATCCATCCTCAGACTAGGATGCATCTGTTTTTACAAGTGTTCCACGGCCGGTGGGACGTTTTCCCGTACGTCGCTCCTCTCCATCTTCTTCTCTACGATCCTCCCTCATCCGCTTCTGTGGGATGCCGTCCAAGATTCTACCGGTGGAGGTTCCGCTCCCGGCCATACCTTCCACAGTCCTTGGATCCGTAGACCCACTCTGTCATCCCCTAGGATCAGGATAATTTCTCCTACCACGGTGACACATCGTCGGTCCGGATTATAAACGTGGTCTTGTATTGGACACTAGTGGTGAGGCCACCTCGACACCGCCGACCAAAAACCTGAGGGTAGAAATCTTCGTTTTTACGACGAACACTTTTTTTTATTTGGCACTGCCGCGCCAAAAAGACCTCGCTACTGAAACCCTCATATTTCCATGGAAAACGCTTCAAATCGACCAATTCTTGCAGCTCTTAATAGAAGAACACATCCTCTAACTTTCTACGGAAAAACATCTTTAAATTTCATGTCTGTTAAATTTTGGCATCACTAAGAAAAATTGCTGAAACTGTGCCGTAGCGAACTTCATTTCCGGTCGCCGTTTTCCAAAACATTGTATATTTGTATTTATTTCTTTCAGGCATAAAGCCAAAAACACTAGCTTAGTTGTGTTTTAGGAGGGGCTTCCATTCACTGGTACTTCACCTCACACACACGATATTTTTTATTTGTAAACCAAGTGACGACTTACGTTATTTATGAAAAATATTCGACTGTTAAAAACTTCACTTGTCTGCTTCTGCAAACAACGAAAATTAATTTAAATGCGTTATAGCATCTTTAAAAACTAAGCTGGTATATTTAACCTTTTATTTTTGTGCTCAAATGCACTTTGGTAAACTTCATTTCTTGCCATGAACCTTACCGGAGCTCTTCGTTTATGTTTGTGTATTTTACGGATCCAGTGTTTATTTTCATGTGTATTTTTAATAGCATGTCCGTCCATGCAAACTCCGACCGTAGCTACCTTCCAAAAGAAATCAAACTAGCTTTCTTCAATTAAAATCATGTCTTGTAAATATCACTTTATTTCCCAATGCCAAAGTCAATTATGAGCTAACACTTCGTTTCTCCCCCCCCCCCCCCCAATCCTTCAATAGTTGCGATACCTAATATCGTAGTTTAATTTATAAGCCTATTCACGTTGCGAGTTCTAAACTCAATTTTCATGGCCTCTCAAGTCACTAAAGTCGGCAATTCCCTTTGCTCTCTTTGCCTCTAATAATCCCTTCCAACCAGATTGCATTATTCAATTCCCCATCCACTCAGAACGCAAGGCTACCCTGCCCGTCCGCGCCGTCATGCCTACTTCCGATAGTGACAGCCTGGCCTTCCAGAGTTAGTTTCCCTCCTCCATCCATGGCCCCTCTACCCTGCCCTCCTACAGGGCCGCCCTTTCCCTCTACTTGGCTGTCAGACAGCAGGTATAAAACCCAGCTACAGGAGACAATCGTTAGCACAGCTCAGGAATCTCAAAGCTAGAGGTAGCTACGCCGGTCGGGAGTGGACATGTCACAGTCCGATTGTTGCCATGCCGGGCAAAGGTAGTGGTTCGTATGTAACTTAGTTTAACTTAAAAGTTTATTTTTTGGACTTTTCAATTCAAAATTTATAGTTTAACTTACCTAAACCTTTAGCTTTGAATGTAAACTTGTGATTCGCTAAGCCAAACGACATTTAGGACGTTAGCGGCCATAACATAGGGTTCACGGTCCCTTTCTAAAAATCAGCTTTCATTTCACCGTTTTCATTAAATTAATGTAAACAAAGGCCATCGGGTCAATTAGATTTGCAGAAGCGTAGTACTTCATGGAGCGTACATCCCTTTTTCTAATGTGAATTCCGATGGGGACGGTTTGATCTTTTGGGTGTTCCCTTTGAAACAAAACTGTAAAACAGGTCTACTTTTATAAGTCAGCAGAGGCTGTTTGTAATTTAGAGGGCTGTTTGCTAAATCCGCTTGCCTAAACCACTGTTTCTATTTTGAAATTGTTTTGTGAACTTAAATCAAGTTCAAGTGTCGAATTTAATGTAAAATTCAAAGCGAGGTTTTAAACTAAAGCTAAGTTCTGTACAAAATAACTAAATGTAAAGTGTACCCCTTTTCATATTTGACTAAAAAATAAAACTAGGAGTTTTAAACGCCAAACGCAGTTATTAGATCGTTATTTGCTGGAAGTTAACTTTTAAGACAATTCTCTTCAACGAAAAAATGAACCATCTTCTACTTTGAATGTTCGAAATCAATCGAT
>JAHWFP010217687.1:13719-29393 GCA_023313725.1 Lithobius niger | reverse complement strand
AGTATGACTTGCCCCAACTACTGGAAGACGTTCCCCTGGCAGTCAGGACACGAATGTGGCTTATGCACGATGGTGCACCTGCTCACTTCAGCCTTTTGGCCCGACATTACCTTGATGGAAGCTTTCCTGACAGATGGATTGGACGTGCAGGCCCAATAGCATGGCCTGCTAGATCTCCGGACTTAAACCCGTTAGACTTTTATCTTTGGGGACACTTAAAGTCACTCGTGTACAGTACACCAATTCCCAATGCTGATGTACTTCGCCAAAGGATTGTGGATGGATGCAACCAGATTCGCACAACCCCTGGAATCTTTGAACGGGTTCGTCGGTCCATGGCGCAGCGGCTTCGGAACTGCATCGAGGCAGAGGGGGGTCATTTTGAGCACCTACTATGATAAAACGCTTACGTTTAGTTTGTTTTCCGTCGTATTTATCTTTTTGAGTTGCTTGTCACAGAATGTTCTGGAGAGGAGGTCTTTTGCGGATGCGTATTGCAGTTAATTGCAGCAGAGCCGCAAATGCAATGATACTCAGTAAAACTTTGAGTAGCCATCTTCTGTTTACTTAATGATGT
The DNA here is from genome assembly GCA_023313725.1 of Lithobius niger. Taxonomy (NCBI): domain Eukaryota; kingdom Metazoa; phylum Arthropoda; class Chilopoda; order Lithobiomorpha; family Lithobiidae; genus Lithobius; species Lithobius niger. Next base: position 28,816 of record JAHWFP010217687.1, on the reverse strand, counting down.
TTCATTTCTCGATTGTTTTCAATCACACAGTAATGTGATACGATGTGTTTTTTCTGGTATGTACAATTTGTTTCATTAAAGTACAAGACCAAAGCAGTTACTCCTCTCTTCCCCCACGTTTGATCCCCCCCCCCATAAGAAAATTACCTCTCCCTCTGATAAGTTGTGCGACCCAATACTGTATTATGAAGTACTGAAATACCAGGTATGATATGGCACATATCCTGAGTTTGGAATGGAAACGGTGAATCGTTACGAGGTATTTAAGAACTGTTTACCTTAAACCTGGGGGGGGGGGGGCTGTAACTAAAGACTGGTGCATTTCCGGACCCATGTTTATAGGACTTTTTCTTCTTATCTTTCATCACACAGCGGAACCCTCAAAATATTTGACACCAATTTCCGAACACCCTGTATATTAGAAAAAAAACTGAAATTGAACTTGTGTAAACTTTTTTAAGTCCTTCTTGACTTTCTTGGGGACACTTATATTTTGAAAAAAAAACTCCGAAAACTCCGAATTTTTTTCTGCGGGGAAGGAGGGGGGAGAGAGACGGGCAAAAAAAAATCGGTACCATTTCAATGCAAAAAAAAAACTTGCTGACGCAAAAAATACTGAAATATAATGGAAAAAGCGGAAACTGAACCTGGGTAAGCTTTTTTTTTTCAGTCCCTCCTTTCTTTCTTGGGGACACATTACACCCCGTGCCTCACCTCCCCCAAGCTGCGGCCTTGTCTATGTCAGTATAATAGAGTTTAATTTCTCGTTCATTTAAGTAAAATTTGTTCAGTAAATAAACCTTCGAAATTGCAGTATACTTTTGAACAGCATAGGTTTCTTTTTCTTTTTTTCTTTCTATTTTTCGCCGAATACTGCACGAAATAAAGTAATAAAACCATGATTTTAAAACACTTTTTCCTACCCAAGGAAACTTGGAAAATTTTATTCTGGGTAAATGACGGTCTATGGTTAATAATAATCAAGATAACACCTCAATAAATGCCTGATAATATTGGTTCTGTCAACGGCTTGGGCGAACTAAGCGAGTCCATCTCTCGAACTAACCAAGATGGTGGCGCAACCGAAAGGCGACAAAAGCGCCCTCGCTTGGCTGGCCTCCCTACGATGACGTCATGCCACCTCCATCTCTTTTCTTTCCTCCATGATCAGCCCCGCGGGATTGGTCAAGTGTCAATTAGTCAGTAATGAGGCGATAACGTCTCAACCAAACGTCATTCAGCCATCGTGTGCAGATGGGAGGAGCCTGGTTAAGCCTTCTGCAAATGAACCCTTCCCCACGTTGCCCAGACGTCATCTTTGCCTTAAACACGCCTTATCTAAGTAAGATAAAACGAAGTTTGTCAGCAAATGATGTAAACACTGGTTTAATCATGAACGAAACCCAGGAATTAGCGAATTTAGCTTTTCCGAGTGGCTAAAGTTAGAAACGGGCAATTCTGCAAAGCCCAAAAGTTGGCAGTATTCATGTTCCCCTTAAAATGGTTTGATTTTTTTTCCCAGAGTTTTGTAAAGTAAGATTGTCTGAATTTAATCTAACTTAAAGTCAGTGTGTCAGCAAATAAGCCTTAAATGTAGTTTTTTTTCTGAGTCCCTTTTTAAAAAATAGGACCGATGTTTTAGTGTGGATTCTATATCAGTCTAGGGTGGAAATTAAGGCCTAATTATGGCTCTAGCACTGAATAGGTGTTCCAGTAAAACGGAGGTTGTAAAACCTAACCTAATGTAGTTTTTCTCTAAAAAGAGTTTTTTTTTTTGTTGCAAGTAAACCGGCAATCTAACAAAATGTTTTCCCGTGCATATTTCCTTTAAACAATGAGTAGTTTGTCGCTACAACCGTGGCTCCATGTAGGAGCAACCAAACCAAAAAAATAGTATATTTGCTGAATTTTAAATTCTGAAACTTCAGAGACTGAGTGTGTACAAACCTGGAAAGCAGCTAGCGAATGTTTGCTACATCAAGCCACCATTTTGGTTAAACATTTAATTGTTAAACGTTTTGTTTCAGTACAAATTGAATGAAATTTGTACCTGCATTTTTAATTTGGTTAAGCGGTCGTTGAAAGTACAACCACAACAAAGCAACTTCCAGTTAATTCCCTTTAATAGCAGGCCGCCGAAAAAACCTTCGTTTTGCAACAAACACTTTTTTTTTCCCGAGCGCAAAAACGCAAAAGGACCTCGGTCATCTCCCCTCAGCCGTTTCGTCAATAACGGATTAAAACGGCCAACCTCTTCAACCCTTAATAGCCTGAAACAATAGCTACGTCTTGAGGAAAGCCGAATTTAGAAATTCCATCTAGAGGAATCAGAATCCACATTTGAAAATCTCACGAAACCAACCGCAGCGCTCATCATTTCCGGCCGCCATTATTGAAACCCGATGTACATTTGTAATTTACTTTCATTGTTTCTTTTGGGCAAAAAGCCCTCATACACTAGCTTAGTTGTGCATTAGGAGGGGCTTCCTTAATTGGTACTTAACTTCACATAAATGTGGATACAGACACTTTAACGATATTTTTTATTTGAAGTTGAAGGTTCCCCACTGTTATGAAAAATGTCCACCTAAGATCTAAACTCCGCGACAGAGATACGAAACCACGCAGCCTTTTAGGACAATCGACGACGCTTCTCACCTGCCTTCTCCGTAACGGCGCTTTCTTGCTGAGCAAAGGTGAACCCCTACAACTAGACACAAAACCACCAGCACCACGTCCTGACCGCGAATAAAGCTGTGCCTTCTCATAAGCCTTCGTGCCGCCTCACAAGCCGACGTATTGAACACAACAATCAACGCCAAGTTCTTCTAACAGCAATGGGGATCTCTCTTTGCTTCCATGCAGTTCAAACACAAGAAACGACGCCTTACAGAATGCAGACCGTTTCCCCCCTCCCCCCTGCATCCTCGTCGTCGCCGCTTTCACTTGCGTTTCAACGGCCTCCGTCACCACTGCATTTCAACAAGAACATTCCATCGCCACGGAACTCTAGCGTCCATCCGCATCCTTGTGCAACATGATATTACCCAGCAACGCTTCTTTGTTGCGAAGGCAGCTCCATTGGGATTTGGCACGAAAGCTCAAGCCTCGTTTTGACATCCTACCCTTCCGTTCCCGGTCCCGTATCGGCTGTTAACTAACGTATTGGCTGTTAACGTTGAACCGAGATTGCACTCCCTGTCGCGAAGGGGACGATCATCCAACGCTACAACCCAGGCCGGGGTTTTTTTACAGCACTTCAAAATGGAAACGCTGGAAACAATTCAAATTCCGCTGGCTGCCATTCTGCCTGAACGCTATCCCAAGAATTTTCACGATCGAATTTGCATCCAAGCTTTGATTACATGTTGTCGTCTCAATCAAGTTTTAAAGCAAACAACTGCGTCAACACTCAGGGCCTCATTCGTGCGAAGAGCCAAGAACTGAAGGGGTAAATCAAGATGGAAACCGCTTGCACCTCTTGCTGTTTGGCTCGACCGTGGCTAACCCCACGTCTCGAGTGAAAATCAAGTCACCTGTTGCTATCTACTGCTGTTCGTCTCACTCATGGCTAGAACCCACGTTTGAGTAAATCAAGTCGAAAGCCGTTGGCACCTCTTGCTGCTTGTCTCGACCGTGGCTAACCCCACGTCTCGAGTGAAAAAAGTCACCTGTTGCCGTCTACTGCTGCTCGTCTCACACATGGCTAAATCCCACGTTTGGAGTAAAGAACCAAGACGGAAGACGTTTGCATCTCTTGCTGCTTGTCTCGACTATGGCTGACCCCACGTCTCGACTGAAAACAAGCCACCTGTTGCTGTCTACTGCTGCTAGTCCCACTCGTGGCTCGTCCCACTCGTGGCTAGAACCCACGTTTTGGGTGAACGAAGACGGAAGCCGTTTACACCTCTTGCTGCTTGTCTTGACCATGACTGGCCCCACGTCTCAAGTGAAAATTAAGACCACAGTTACTGTCCACTACTACTCGTCTCATTCGTAGCCAGAACCCACGTTGTGAGTGATCCAAGACGGAAGCCGTTTGCATTTCTCCCGGCCTGTCTCGACCGTAGCTGACCCCACGTCTCAAGCGACAGTCAAGACATCAGTTGCTGCCTACACTGATGCTCGCCTTATTCGTGACTGAAAAACCCACGCTTTGAATGAAGAGGGAAATCGGAAGCCGTTCACATCCCTTGCTGTTCGTCTCGACCACGTCTCGAGTGGAATTCAAGACATCAGTTGCTGTCCACACTAATGCTCGCCTCATTCGTGGCTAGAACCCACGTTTGAGTGAAGAGTTAAGTCGGAAGCCGTTTACAGCTCTTGCTGCTCGTTTCGATCATGGCTACCACATGTCTCGAGTGAATATCAAGACAACAGTTGCTGTCTACACTAATGCTCGCCTCATTCGTGGATAAAACCCACATTTTGAGTGAAGGGTGAAGTCGGAAACCGTTAACATCCCTGGTCGCTCGTCTCAATCAAGGCTGACCCCACGTCTCAAGTGAAGGGGAAGACAACAGTTGTCATCCACAGATGCACGTCACAGCCATGGCAAAAATCCACGTTCTGAGTGAAGACAAAATCAAAGACGTTGCCCTTCTCGCTGCTCGTCTCGACCGAAATTGACCCCACCTTCTCGGGTGAAAAACCAAACAAGAAAAAATCGCTGTCCACACTGATGCTCGTCTCATTCGTGACAAACACCCACATTTGAATAAAGATTCAAGACGGAAGCCGTTCCCACCTCTCACGACTTTTCCTGTTCATAGCTAGCCTCAAGTCGCGAACAAAAATCAAGACAACAACGACATCAACTGCTGCTCGTCTCATCCGTGACTAAAAAAATCCACATTTTGAGGGAAGAGTCAAGAACGATGACGTTTTTCATCTCGCCCAAATTGTCTCAACCACACCTGTCCCCACGTCCCGGAAAAAGAAAGACACCTAATGCAAATCCAACCGGTGCTCGTCTCAAACCTGGCTAAACCCACATTGAGTAAATAGTCACACGGATGACTCCCTCTGCTCTTCCAACAACCCCACCACAGATAACTTATGTTTCGAGTGAAGACCAAGATGACCATTGCTGTCTACGCTCGTCGCATTCGAGGCTAGAACCACGGTTTGAGTGAGGTTTTCAAGACTGACAACGTCTTCACCTCGAGCCGCTCGTCTCGACCTTCACCAACACACATTCACTGCACAACCTTTACGTAGACCTGTTCCTATGATTCGATCTCCCTCTACAGGTACTGAAGAAAGCCAAGGAAGCCAAAGCCTTCTCCTCAGAGCCCCTTCTGACCCAGACTTCTCATCAGTAACCATTCACCTAAATCCGGGATTCCGAGCCTGAAAGCCTCAAAACTGCCCCGTCCGAGCTCTCCGTCTCAACCTCACCCGAACGAGAACATTCCAATAAACGGATACCTACTTTTCCTGCCTAGAGGCTCACAAACAGGAGAAACCTTAGCTACAATGATCTCTCGTTGAAAAAAAAAAAAAAAATCGATGTCACCAACGACAAAGCCAACCTAAAGGGAAACAGCAACAGCACACAACGTCACAACGATTTCAACATCATGATCACACCATAATGCTATTCCAATAGAAGAATTCCTACAGGCGGCTTCCTAGCATCACTCAACGACATCTACCTCCCACTACCTAAGGAACATGTCAAGCGAAGAGAAGGGACTACACTGGCTGGGCCCAATCGTCACAGCCAGAACTGTTGTCAAGCCCTCCTTAAGCACAATCAGAACGAAGCAGAAGCAAGCCATCCCAGATGGAAACAAGCCACCCATATAGTTTGTTCCACATTAAGTTTTCAGAAAACTGACTGGATGAGGACTCGTTTCCTTGCACTTGGAGCGCAAAAACATGTGGATATCACATTTGTACACTCAACAAAGTTTCTGTTAGAGTTTACGAATGGGATGTTTTTGGATATTTGGCACTCGTAGTGGAAGAAAACGTGACGTCGTACAGTCAGTTTTCTGAAAGCATAATGTGGAACAAAGTATAGAAGGAAGCAAACCACTCTAAATGGAAGCAAGACCCCTTAAACAACAATCCTTTTCAGGGCCACCATACCCTCCGAATGAGAACCAAATTCCTGCCTCACAACACAAATGTTCTGAATGAAGTGCAAAATTCTCCGAAATTTTTTGGGGGAAGCCCGGGGCGCCCCGTCAGATCGGTGCCCGCCACCAAGTTTGACGAGGTCTCCTGATAATACTAAAATTATCAGGTTAATATGTTTTGGCAAACCAGAAAGAACATTTTGCCGGCCCCCAGTCTGGCCGGCTAAAAATGGTTTCTTTTTTGCCTAAAACATACTTAACTAAGGGCCCGCCCTACCTCCCCTCTCGAGTAACCTCCTGACAGATTGAGAGGAAAATAAATGGCGATATCAGCTATGATGGCGCTTTATATACAGGAGGACAACGTCGCGCAGGTGCAGTGGAATCATGCAAGCAGGCGGATACACACAACCGAAAAACCTCCAGAGAACCATCACGTTCAAGGAATGTAATGCTAAAATTATCAGGTTAAGTATGTTTTAGGCAAAAAAGAAACCCTTTTTAGCCGGCCAGACTGGGGGCCGGCAAAATGTTCTATTTAGTAGCTCTTGCCGCATGCCTCCGCTGTAGTGTACTACAGGCCTTATCCGCAGCTGAACATGACTGTTTCTTCCTGCCTGATTACAAGGGTGTTACTCTTACACCCCATCCCTCTTTTCGTGCAAAAACTTAAAAACCTACTGAACGCACTTATCCTTTCATCATACCCTCTCTCTCCACTATATTAGGAGACGATCAAAAAAGAACCTTTTGTCCGGTACGTGCCACCCGCTTCTACCTGAAAGCATCCCAGCCCATACGGAGGGACCGTACGCAGCTGTTTCTTCCATTTAACAATAAGATTGGCCAGACCTCCGCACGGATGAATGCCTCCTAGAACAATTATGTAATCAATTAAGCCTATCAAGCGCTTGACGTTGGCCGCGTTACGGAAGGCATCAGGGTAACAGCACATGAACTTAGTGCAATTTGTACGTCGTGGGCTCACTTCAGTAACGTTTATATCACAGAAATTATGGGATCTGCCTCCTGGCACCATCCTACCGTCTTTACCTCCCATTATCTCCGGGTCATGTCATATCAGGCTGACGGTTTGTACCGCGTCGGGCCATTTGTAGCCGCCCACCGCGTACTCTGACCCCCTACACACAGTGGACTATTCTGTTTAGAGAACCGGTCGCTACCTGAGGGGACTCCGATCAAATGGCGCCCGCCGCCTTGACGAAGTCTCCGGGAATGCTAATAAAAAAGGTAATGGATTTTTTCAAGGCAACTAGAAACGTCAAAATACCAGTGTTACTTGGTTAATTTTGGTTTCTATTGCCTATAGAAAAATTACATTACCTTGCTCCCGCCGTCCTCCCCTCTTATCGCCATTTGGGCAGGAAAGAGGTATTGAAAAGGTGAGCTCTACCACTCCGCTTCGATTTATATACGATGGTAACGAACCGGATGGAACGGCGCTTGTTTTCTCTAATGTGAACAGCATTGAGAAGGAGACTGCTAATAAAAAAGGTAATGTATTTTTTCAATGGGCAATCGAAACCAAAATTAACCAGGTAACACTGGTATTTTGATGTTTTTTATATTTAACTGTCTTTTAAAACCAAGAGTTTGTGAAACGCCAGTTGCTTATTAGTACGATTAATTGCTAGAGTTAACTAATTAAGCAAACCACTTATGTCTTAAACTCAGGACTGTAATTAACCACCCACCTGGTGGCAGCGAATACCCCCCTTTAAGATACGTAGTTAGCCTACGAGATTAGGACAATGACTCTCTGTTGCCCATACTGGGCCAGTAGTTCAAGTGTACCGTTTCCTGGAAAGTAAAAACCGCCACCCAGACAAGTAATTTAAAGGTCAAAACCATCTTGATGTCGGCGAGGCTACAAACACCTACACAGACATAGCTTCGGCCGCTACAGCGGAAAGCTTTGCAATGGAACTCATGAAAATACGCAATGAAAATACGGTTTTTAGCTCCTCCCTCTCCGAGGCTGAGGATCGAAATTTACGCTCACAATCCGAACTCTTCAGCATTTCGGACTCCTTGGACCTTTTACGATCACGACATCGCCGACTGAGGATGAATTACCGCTTGCGCCGCCACAGGTTTTCGTTGACTTCTGCTCTGCCTTCATTTCTGCCATGGCGGTTGTTTTATTGCAGCCGTTCCTGAACAAGGCGCCTGCACGGAGCCCCGGCTACCGTTAGATCCCGGTCCCCACGCGATCCTCTGCCTCCGTCCAATTCCCCCGACTGTCTCCGTGGTTTGTGCATTCCTAAGGCGGCTCCATCACCAGTCCCCTCTCCTTACAAGGATCCATCTGTGACTGCTGCTTTGTTCTTTATACCACCGGTCCACCCGCCTTTGCTTACGGAACCACTCGATCCTTCTTCTGCTCTGGCAATACCGTCTTGTGCTCCATGTGACCCCCCGGTTCCGGAGTCAGTGTAATCCTTGGCTTCGTCCAATCCTCCACCTCGGCAAGCCGTCGATCCTTCTGCTATGGCTGCTTCAGTGTTTCGTGAATACCGTGAACTTTCCTGTGAGCTGTGCCCTCTCGAGCAAGTATGGTCCTGTGCTGCTGCCTCTCCGTCCTGCCAAGCCGTTTGGCAGTACGACGATGCACCGTCATTTGTGCCTGTCTTCCCTGGGATCGTCCATCACTCGGATTCGTCTCTTAGGACTCTTCCCTGCTCCCCATGTCGATGCTGTGCCAAGGATCTCCGTTCCCGATCCCAATCCTGGTTCAGGGATTAAGGCCATTGCCCCTCACGCATCTTCTATTGTGACATCAATAACTATCTAGCGCTCATTTCGAAGTACTATCATTACCCCTGTCGGTCGGTTGTCGTTCCGCGTCCTTTCGGCACCACATACATAACAAAAAAAACACCAACAGGGAGTGACTAGGGTGGATAACTGACATCTACCTGCCACACAACTGCTCTGCTAAAAGACTCTGGTTCTACGATCCCCCAACTTCAGGCTCCCTCTTCAATCCATTACTGTTAATATGGATCCAGGACTGTGCATTCCTCATCTTTGGCTGTGCTTCTCGTACTGCGATCACTATCATCCTCTGTACTCTGGTACCCATTATGGCTTCGATCCTTCTATTCCACGACCCAGTCCTCCTCTGTCGATCCTGTTCTTCGTTCTGCTGCATGTTTATCCTCAGGTCTGTTCTTGTGCCTCTCGCCCGCAGGACCTTCCCGGCTCCGGTCCTCCCATCATTCAGTACAGTGATCCTTTGAGGACTCTATCCGCTCTCTGGCCAGCTGTTTCGTACACATTGCACTGATCCTGGTCCTTCTTCCGTCGATCCTCCAGCTTCGTCCGTTGCCAGTCCCGGTTACCTGGTCATCGAGGGATTCAAGGCTGCTTCCCGTCCAAGGTGGGATTGGCATTTTGTTTTATCTGCATTCCTGCTTTCCCCCTAGGTCGAACCAAACGATTCTTCCTCTGGCATCAGCTGTTCCTATTTTGCTAGCTCTGGAGACTGAGGATCCCGGGTCCACGGTGTTTTTGATGTTCGTGTGTTCCGCTCAGATTTTAATATATAGGGGCCGCCGGCTCATAAGGTGGGTACTCCGAACCTACCCCGCCCCCATTGGTGACGAGGTCTGCTAACTAAATAAAAGGTAATGGATATATTCGTGGCAATAAAAAGACTAAAATACTAGAGGCACCTGGTTGATTTTAGTTTTTATAGCCAACGAAAACATGCATTATCTGTTTTAATAGCAGTTCCCCCTTTTGAGCTTATTTTCCCCTAGAATCTTGAAAGTTGTCTTCCCAGCCTAGCTCGTACAGTACTGCGCATGCGTGGGCTTAGGTCTGCTTATATAAGCTCCGGCGCAGCGAGCTGTTGGCATCATTTCTCCTAGGGTGATACCCACGGCTGGTCGTCCCGAGCTTCCCCGCACCATCACCTCCGCATACCTCCGTTCCGCAGAAGGGTGTCTCCCTCCGCTTCCTCTCCGTCTTGCCTTCCCTTGGCTTCCAAAGGTTTTTTATGGCTACCTCGTCTATTCTTTTAGCTAAGGATGGCCTTCCACAGCCCTTACCGGAATCATCATCCTCTTCCGTCCTTCCTTCAGAAGGCCCTCTCGTCCACCGTTCCTCCTTTGGAATTGCGTATGTCTGCCTCCTGCTCCGACTCTTTCTCCTCCGCTTGCAGGATGGGCTTTCCACCTTCCTCCTCTGGTGTGTAAACGTGGTCTTGTATTAGACACTAGTGGTGAGGCCACCTTGACACCGCCGACCAAAAACCTGAGGGCAGAAATCTTCGTTTCACAACGAACACTTTTTTTTTATTTTGGCACGCCCGCACCAAAAAGACCTCGCTACTTAACTAGGCATATCTCCATGGAAAACGCATCAATTCGACCAATTCTTGCAGCCCTTAATAGAAGAACACATCCTCTAACTTTCCACGGAAACCGATCCTCAAATTTCATCTTCATAAAAAATTGGCAGCAGTTAGAAAAATCGGTCAAAATGTGCCGTAGCAAACGCCATTCCCGGTCCCGTTTTCCAAAACTCTGTATATTTTGTATTTTATTTTTTCAGGCATAAATCCTAAAACACTAGCTTAGTTGTGAAATAGGAGCACATACATGTAAGGATACACACGCTATTTTTTATTTGTAAAACGAGTGACGACTTTGGTTATTTATGAAAAATGTCCGACTGTTAAAAATTCACTTGTCGGCTTCTGCCAACAACTAAAACTAACTTAAATGCGTTATAGCATAATTAAATAGTAAGCTGGTACATTTAGTCTTTTATTTTGTGCACAAATGCACTCTAGTAAACTTAAATGTTTGCCATGAACCCTACCGAAACTCTTCGTTTATTGAAAACACCGGTAACCGGTTTATACAGTGGTATTTTAAAGACATCTCCAAAACATTGACACAATACCACCAACGTAGGACAAACATAGTTCAACAATTAAATTTTCAGAGAACTCCAATCTCCTTCTTCAGTAATGCCAAAATCATGAAAAAGTTTGTTTACAGCACAGCGTCTTCAGTCAAATCCAAATTTGAACACTCGCGCACGTCAGCAGGACCACTGATCTGTCGGTGTAACTGGACTGCCCACACCCTGTATCGGGCCGCGCCAAATTCAGGCCTAACCAGCAGGTTGATGTTAGTGTAGCTGGGGAATGCAATGTTCATGAGAGGGACTCCTTTCATCTCAAACTGTTTGATAACGAGAGATTCTAATGCCCTAAGGGGGTTGTCATGGAGGGCATTGGACTTAAGCAGAACAGAGGTCTTGTCCCAGGCTACTGTATGTTGAGAGTTTAAAGAATGCATAGCAATGCCATTGGTTGGATCACACTTAAAGACAGCATTGGCATGTTCTTTGTGTCTGACATGAAGCGGTCGCCGGGTTTCACCAACGTAGATGGCATCACAAGATTGGCAAGGGACACCATAGACAACACCATGTCTCGTAAAAGGGGGGACAAGCAAAACAGTACCAGCAATGGCAGGGGGTGGTGGGAGTGAGGTGGGGGTGGAGGAAGCGGTGGTGCAGGTGGGGTTTTGTCTTTGCTCCTGGTGGCATATCGGTGGCATGGCTGGGGTGGTGAGGTGGAGGAGGTGGCGGAGGTGGTGGAGGAGAGAGGGGAGGTGGACTCGTGGCTGGTGGCATCCGATTTCGACGAAGAAGTCCCTTGATGTTGGCGGGATACCATAAGAAACACCGGACTCCCTGTTTTTGTAGGACATCACGGACACACTCGCTCCGCCCGGGAAGGAATGACACAATCTCAAACGGGCAGTCATCTTTGGGCTCACTGAGTAGATCCCGGTGCTTAGCCTTCAGCCTGCGCTCCCTGGCCCTGTGCCACGATTTCTTCATTTCCGAATTGATGAGTGTCGCCGGGTACCCTAAGGTAAGAAACTTAGTTTTCGCATGTTGAAGGTAGGTCCTGGCAGTATCAGCATTGGAGGAGTGAGCAACCACTCTGCACAATTCGTTTGGCACCAAAGCACGTAACTGGAAGCGGGGGTGACAAGAAGTAAACGGAATCGTCCTTCCGGTGTGCCTGGGTTTTGTAAAAGGAGAGTAGGTGATCTTGTCCTTTTCTCTGCTCAGCACCACATCAAGGAACGGAAGACACCCTTCTATTTCGTCTTCCTGAGTGAAATGGACAGCGGGATTCCAGGAATTGATGCACTGGAATATCGGCTACTGGTCGTCAATATGTAGAGTGGTGACAACGTCGTCAACAAATCTGCGCCAGAGAGGGAGGGTTGGGAATAGGGTCATCACATACTCGTCTAGAAACTGGAGGACGATTTCGGCCAACACCGGTGAGCACGACTAGCCCATCGGTGTTCCAGAAATTTGCCAATAAGTAGAGCTCTGGAACTGAACATAGATGGTAGAGAGGACGGTACGGAGGAGCTCTCGATCAAGTTGGTACTCATTATCATTCACCTTCAGTCTCTTGGCCGACTTGTCAAATATTTCAAGCAGCAGGTAGTGTGGAAGGCTAGGAAAGAGAGCTGTGACGTCAAACGAGACGAGACGATGGTCTTCAGTGATTCGCAGCTGATCAACAACATCAAGGAAATCCTCAGTGTTACGGATGGACTGTTTGCCCCAGACATACTTGGAGAGCCGTTTTGCGAGCATCAAGTCAACTTTCTTGATAGGAACTCTCTTGGCCGAGGTGATGAGACGAAGTGGGAATCCTGCTTTATGTGCCTTAACCTGCGTGAAGATGGTGGGAGGCACGCGGAATCAGGTGGGGCTAGTTTCTTCCCTTCGTCCTCAGTCAGGAGTCCTTGTTCACCCAAACTAAGGAGCTTTTCTTTGACTTTTTGGTGGATGGTCATTCCAACATCGTAAGGAACAAACTGGTAAATACCCTCTCTTTCAATCTTGGCGATGACACGAGCATCATGGTCGACGGTATCAAGAACGACGGTCCCATTCGTTTTGTCCGTAAAACAAATCGGCCGGGTTGTGTCTTTCCTAAGCTTCTGCAGGGCATGCACCTAACCTGCGGAGAGGCTGTGAGTACGTTGGGGAGGGGTGGGTGCTTCAGAATCCCTGCAGAAAGCTGGTGTGAAAAGGAAGGGGCCCACGAATACTTCTCAAACACCACTTGGATGTCAGCAGTCAAGTTGGCAAGGTGTGAAGGGCTGTCAAGATGAATGGAAGAAATAAACTTTGGATCGAGAGTCAACAGCGAAGTTTCTTCAGGTGTAAGTGGTCACGATTACAAATTCAGCACAGGTGGTGTCTTCCCAGTAGGGGGGAGGTGTGGGGGGGGGGGGTTCAGCAACTAAAGGGGGAAGAGCTGGTGAGCCACAAGAGGGGCGGGCTGCGTCAAGGTCACGGTCACAAGTCTGCCCCACACTGTGACCATCCTCAGTTAGATTAGATGGCATGTCCGAAACAGTTAGGTTTGATGGCATGTTAAAAACAGGAGGATCAGATGGCATGTTTAAAACAGGAGGGTCAGCTGGCTCCAAAACAACAAGGTCAGATGGCATTTCCAAAATAGTTTTTACATTGGGGGACTTCAGAAGGGTTGGGGGAGAGGCGGGATTGGGGGACACCAGGGGGGGACTTCAGAAGGGGGGGGGGGGAGAGGCAGGATTGGGGGACACCAGGAGGCGGGGGGAGGGAGGCTGGAGTGCTTGGGCACGAGCACCAATGCGAACAACGTAGGAAAGTTCATGAATCCCCAAACGACGAAGTTTCCGTAAAATGTCTACTTTCGGTTTCGATTTTCACAGAATGGCACTTAACTGATAGCTGGGATTGAATATCGCCGAGTTTGTGCATTGTCAAAATACTCGTGTGATGTTCTTGTTTGGCAGAACAGGAAAGTCGAAGTCTACAAAGAGTAGCATGGCATTCAGAAATTCGCGCTTTCAGGAACTGAAAAGATGTATTATCGGCGATCTGCCTACCACGTTCAGTACGAACCTTAGGCTTAACAACCATAGATGCAGTAAAAATCCTTTCACGTCTACAAGCTAACAAAAATTTTAAATGGCACTCGAATCGTGTGATGCTGAGAATGGTTTTTTTCGTAGTTTCGTGCAAAAGCAACCACAGCAGGCTTGGCCCTGCTTAAAATTGAAAACACCAGTAACCGGTTTATACAGTGGTATTTTATAGACATATCCAAAACAATGACACAATACCACCAACGTAGAACAAACACAGTTCAACAATTAAATTTTCGGAGAACTCCAATCTCATTCTTCAGAATAACGCCAAAACCACGAAAAAGTTTGTTTACATCACAGCGTCTTCAGTCAAATCCAAATTTGAACGCTCGCGCTTGTCAGCAGGACCACTGATCTGTCGGTGTAACTGGGCTGCCCACTCCCTGTCCAGGGCCGCGCCAAATTCAGGCCTAACCAGCAGGTTGATGTTGGTGTAGCGTGGGGATGCAATGTTCATGAGAGGGACTCCTTTCATCTCAAACTGTTTGATAACGAGAGATTCTAATGCCCTAAGGTGGTTGTCATGGAGGGCATTGGACTTAAGCAGAACAGAGGTCTTGTCCGCTGAGAGTTTAAAGAATGCATAGCAATGCCATTGGTTGGATCACACTTAAAGACAGCATTGGCATGTTCTTTGAGTCTGACATGAAGCGGTCGCGGGGTTTCACCAACGCAGATGGCATCACAAGATTGGCAAGGGACACCATAGACAACACCACGTCTCGTAAAAGGGGGGGACAAGCGGAACAGGCCCAGCAACGGTGGGGGGTGGTGGGAGTGGAGGAAGAGGTGGTGCAGGTGGGAGTTTGAATTTGCTCCTGGAGCCATCAGTGGCATGGCTGGGGTGGTGGAGGTGGAGGAGGTGGCGGCAGTTTCGGAGGAGAGAGGGGAGGTGGACTCGTGGCATCTGATTTCGACGAAGAAGTCCCTTGATGTTGGCGGGATACCGTAAGAAACACCGGACTCTCTGTTTTTGTAGGACATCACGGACACACTCGCTCCGCCCGGGAAGGA
>JAHWFP010217687.1:0-13319 GCA_023313725.1 Lithobius niger | reverse complement strand
TCCTTCCCGGGCGGAGCGAGTGTGTCCGTGATGTCCTACAAAAACAGGGAGTCCGGTGTTTCTTACGGCATCCCGCCAACATCAAGGGACTTCTTCGTCGAAATCGGATGCCACCAGCCACGAGTCCACCTTCCCTCTCTCCTCCACCACCTCCGCCACCTCCACCACCCCAGCCATGCCACCGATATGCCACCAGGAGCAAAGACAAACCCCCACCTGCACCACTGCTTCCTCCACCCCCACCTCCACTCCCACCACCCACCGCCGTTGCTGGGCCTGTTCCACTTGTCCCCCCTTTTACGAGATGCGGTGTTGTCTATGGTGTCCCTAGCCAATCTTGTGATGCCATCTACGTTGGTGAAACCCGGCGACCGCTTCATGTCAGACTCAAAGAACATGCCAATGCTATCTTTAAGTGTGATCCAACCAATGGCATTGCTATGCATTCTTTAAACTCTCAACATACAGTAGCCTGGGACAAGACCTCTGTTCTGCTTAAGTCCAATACCCTCCATGACAACCACCTTAGGGCATTAGAATCTATCGTTATCAAATAGTTTGAGATGAAAGGAGTCCCTCTCATGAACATTGCACCCCCCAGCTACACCAACATCAACCTGCTAGTTAGGCCTGAATTTGGCGCGGCCCTGGACAGGGAATGGGCAGTCGAGTTACACCGACAGTTCAGTGGTCCTGCTGACGTGCGCGAGCGAGAGCGTTCAAATTTGGATTTCGACTGAAGACGCTGTGATGTAAACAAACTTTTTCGTGGTTTTGGCGTTATTCTGACGAAGGAGATTGGAGTTCTCCGAAGATTTAATTGTTGAACTGTATTTGTTCTATGTTGGTAGTATTGTCATTGTTTTGGAGATGTCTTCGTTTATGTTTGTGTATTTTACCGGACCCAGTGTTTATTTCATGTTTATTTTTTTAGCATCTCCAACCAAACTCTGACCGTAGCTACCTTCCAAATGCAAACAAACTAGCTTTACCTTCAATTAAATTCATATCTTGTAAAGATCAGTTTATTCCCAAAGCCAATGTTTATTCTGAGCAATACACTTCGGGCCCCCCCCCCCCACTTCCTTCAATAGTTGCGATGCCTAACATCGTAGTTTACAAAAAACTGTATAGGCCTATTCACGTTGTGAGTTCAAAACTCAATTTCTAAAGCATCCCAAGTCACAAAAGTCAGCAATTCCCTTTGCTCTCCTAGCTGCCAATATTACCTTCCAACCAGATCACTCCATTCAATTCCCCCTCCATTCAGAGCAGCATAGCTCCCTCGTCCGTCCGCGCATTCACTCCCTCATGCTTGAGTGACAGCATGGCCGGCCTGCCTCAGTCCCTCCCTCTCCAGAGGTTCTCTACCCCACTCCTCCCCCCCCCCCATAAGTAGCTGTCCTACAGGGACGCGCCTTCCCTCCTCCTTGCTGCCAGGCAGCAGGTATAAAACCCAGCTACAGGAGACATTAGTTAGCACAGCTCAGGAATCTCAAAGCTAGAGGTAGGTACGCCGGTCAGGAGTGGAGATGTCACGGTCCGATTGTTGCCATGCCGGGCAAAGGTAGTGGTTCGTATGTAACTTAGTTTAACTTAAAAGTTTATCTTTTGGACTCTTAAATTCAAAATGTATAGTTTAACTTAAATTAAACCTTTAGCTTTGAATGTAAACTTATGGTCTGTTAAACCATCGGCATTTAGGACGTTAACGGCCATAACGTAAGGGTTCACGGTCCCTTCCTAAAACACCAGCTTTTATTTCACCGTTTTCATTAATCTAACTTAATGTAAACAAAGGCCGTTAGGTCAATTAGATTTGCAGAAGCGTAGTACTTCATGGAGCGTACATCCCTTTTCTATGTAAATTCCGATGGGGACGGTTTGATCTTTTGGGTGTTTCCTTTTGAAACACAGCTGTAAGGTCTACTTTTGTAAGTCAGCCGAGGCTGTTTATAATTTAGAGGGCTCTTTGCTAAATCCCCTTGCCTAAACCACTGTTTCTATTCTGAAATTGTTTTCTGAACTAAACCAAGTTCACGTGTACGAATAAAATGATAAATTCAAAGTTGCTTTTAAACCAAAGCTAAGTTGTGTATATAATAACTAAATGTAAAGTGCAACCTTTATTATGTTTGACTAAAAATAAAAACCAGGAGTTTTAAACGCCAAACTGAGTTATTAGATTGATATTTGCTGGAAGTTAACTTTTAAGACAATTGTCTTAAAATTATCTTGGCTAGCTTTTCCCCATCTTGGTGACAGTGTTACCCGCGTGTTATTACTAGTTAGCCTAACCATTAGGACATCGATGCTCCATTCCCTACGCTGGGACAGTAGCAGTTGTGCTGTTTTAACCAAAAAGGTACTCAAACTCAACCCAGAGTGATAATAAGTAAGATCCAGTTACACCAGGCGCGATGTTACAAGCACCTCAGCCGTCGTAGCATCCGCCGTTACAGGTAGTACTTCACTTTCCCTTTCTCAACGTGCCACCAAGAATCAGGCGGACGATCCTTTTGAGTGCCCTTCTGTTCCGTTGATCCATTTCAGCTGCAGTCCTTCCTCGGATCAACCCTATCTGATGTCCAGGCACGGAAGATTCTTCCGCCTCCACCACTGGAGGGGGGGGGGAGCTACCTCTCTCCGTCGTCCTTACATCTCCCAGGCACCTGCCAGACGCTCCGGACGTGTTCCTAGGCACACTCCGTCATCTATAGACAACCATCCAACCTTGTCACTCACTTCCCCTCCGCTCCGGTCGTTCCTACCGACCCTGCCTCAGCAACACCCTCCTTGCCATCACCAGTCCTACCATCACCGGTTGTCTCCATTCCTCTCGGCGTTGACATTGCGTCCTCTCCAGCTTTCCTTCCTCCGAACAGTGTACACCTATCTTCTCTATTCCCAACCTTTACCATGCCTTTCTACAACCCAGCCTGTCCTTCCGCAATTCAACCACGACAACCCGAACGTGGTCCCTCTGCTCCGAAGACACTCAAAGTTGACTTGATCTTGTAAACGTGAACCGCCGAAAAACCTTCGTTTTGTTAAACGAAGCGAATTTTTTTTCTTGAGCGCCCAAATGCCTAGCTTGTGTAAATTTCGCCGGTTTTGTAATAATGGACAGAATCGGTCAAACTCTTCGACATTTAATAGCCAGCCATAATATCTACCTCTTGGGGAAGCCCAAATCCGAAATTTCCATCCAGAAGATCCACAAACTACATTTGAAAATCGTCCAAAACCAACCGCAGCGCTCCTTCATCATGGCCGCCATTATTGAAGACTTGTACTCGTGTATTTTGATTTTATCCTTTCTATTTCAGGGCAAAAAGCCCCAAAACACTAGCTTAGTTGTAGTTTAGGAGGGGCTTCCATATATGGTACTTAACCTCACATACATGTGGATACAGACAACTATTTCAAGTGTGATATTTTTTATTTTGTTTGCCGGCCGCAATCCTTATGACAAATTTCCACGACCATCGATTTCGTCTTTTAACTTTAACGTTAAACTTCCAACTTAACTTAATGCGTTATAGCATTCAACTGAGCTAGATTATTTAACCAATTTTTCAATCTTTTATTTATTCTATTGCCCCGAAATGCAACTATTTGTCCAAAGTAATTCGACATCGGCATTCTACCGGACACGAATTTTAGTGTATATATGTTTGCTCCAAAGCAATCCGGAAGTCAAACTGTGCATAAACTCCGAATCCCCCCCCCCCCAGCCAAACTAGTTGTAGTGTATAACACTGCAGTTTTCAGTTAAAGCTGATTAAATTTAATAGTAATGCTTTATGCATTACCCAAGCCCGAGTATTAAGCTTTAACCAGAGCCTACTCACGTTGCAATCATGTAAATATTTCTTTAATAATCAGTATCTCAAAGTAAAGGCCTTTTCCCAAAGTTCACTTGAGTAAAACTCAAACTGGCCTATCTTTACATGTCCCTACTCCTTCAAACGGCTCTGCACCAAGTCCCTTTGTTCAACCGACTTCTCCTCCCACTTTCCATTGTTCTCCTGCTCCTCAGCCAGTCATACGCCCGCAGCTCTCCTGCCCGTCCGCGCGAACTTCCGGTCTCTAGCATAAAAAGCCCCCACACCCCTCCCTCCTCAGCACAGCTCACAGATCTCTCAAGCTAGAAGGGTCACGCCAGTCGGGAGTGGAGACGTCACGTCCGTAGGATGCCATGCCGGGCAAAATGGTAGTGGTTCGTAGGTTGTAGTTTAGCTTTTGAAAGTTTAGTTTAGGACCCCCATATTCTAAATTCATAGTTTAAATTCGTAAAGTTAAGCTTTAGCTTAGAGAAAATTATGGTGGTGACGCCTTAAGCGGCATATTAGGTTTCCTCACCCCATAACGTCAGAGTGGTACTCTTACTAAAAACCAACTTTTTCTAGTTTACTATAAATGGATTTTTAATTTAAACTGACGGTTTGATCTTTGTGGAAGTCGAAAGAAACATACTGATGCGTAAGTATAAAATTGCCGGGCTTTTTATTTCTTAAAACAGTTTCTGCGGGAACTAAGGGAGGTTGATCTTTTGTACTTGGAAAACTTAGAAACATAACTGTGGACGGTTGTACGTGTATGAAACATACTGTCTGATAGACTGTAATCAGTTGCGGCTGTCCAGTCTTGCGGGTGTCTCTGGGAGCACCTAGTATTACTTTTTCTAATGCGAAAATTTGAACTTTATTCCAAACACAAGTGCTTTAATTAATTTAATTCAAAAGCTTTCCGAAGCAAACTAAAATGTAAAGTGTTTTTTTCATTCTCTGTTGCGAAAATAAAACCAGGAGTTTTAAGCTTCAGTTCGTTTGCTAGATTGATTAATTGTTTAAGTGTAAAATAACTATGTAGCCCATTTGTAACTTTTAGCTTGTATCA
The DNA here is from genome assembly GCA_023313725.1 of Lithobius niger. Lineage (NCBI taxonomy): Eukaryota > Metazoa > Arthropoda > Chilopoda > Lithobiomorpha > Lithobiidae > Lithobius > Lithobius niger. Next base: position 8,417 of record JAHWFP010217687.1, on the reverse strand, counting down.
ACAGTTAAATTCCACCGTTGGTGGCAGTGAATACCAACATTATTAAGGTTAGGCCCCTTTAATTAGGACCCGACGCTCCATCCCCCATGCTGGGACGTAGCCCCCGCTGTGCTTATGCCGTAAAAGTCGTTATAATCACCGCTGAACCTTAGACTGAAACTCCATGTACACCAGGGAAACTGGGGGCGTTACAAGCACCTAAGTCGTCGTAGCGTCCGCCGTTAAATCTGTGCAGAGGAGCTGCATTATGACGTCCAATACACGTTCCTGGGACTTTCTGTCAATTTCTCCACGGTCCCCCTCTAACATCCGCTCCCGACCTATTACCATTCCGGGAATCACACCTCTAACAACAACTCATTCAGCCACACCGTTCGTCCAACCATACTTGCCCACCTACACAACAGCCTTCCGTCTGTACATCACCTCCGTTTTTATATAAAAAAATAAATAATAAATAAATATAAATAAATAACAATGAAAACGCCAGAAAGAAGGAAGAACCTTTCTTTGACACAGGAAATACCAATTCATCACTTTTCCTTCTCTGACGATATACAGTTACTACCAAGACATAACGCTTCAACTTCTTTCTACTCTGGGCCTGTCTTTTATTCCCCCAACCAACGACCTTCCGGCGTCCTCAACAGATGGCAGCACCGCTCGGCACCTACCTCCGTTTGATAAGACGTTTCCTCGTTTTCACACCACCCGGCGCCCCTATCTGCGCTCCTAATGGTCAACGGTCTTATTTAAACTTTCCACGCGGGAGCAACCGTCTCTGGCTGACGAACCCTCTTACAACATGGATGACTCTTCATCTTCAGATGACTCCGGTCAGCAGCGAATCAATCCTACAGATTCCAGCCAGATCTCTCAACCAAATGTGCCATCTCCGAAACCCTGCAAATGTCCATGATTTGGTGAACCCTCCAAGGAAGTGCGCGTCGACCCACGCCCAAGTTGTCAACGAGACTGTGCCTGTGATGGCATTACCAAAAAATGCAGAATTTGCTTGGACATCTCCCCTCCTGGATGGGTCCTGATATGCAAACATCAACATTTGTCCAAGCAACGAGCCAATCGTGCGCGCCGACAGAAGCTGCCTCTGCCGCTCCACATTCCGACAAGACTGTCCCTACATCAACTTTTCCTTCCTCCACAAGATCGCCTCCGTAAATGATAGGACACACCTCCGGTCTTCCCTCCGCTCCTCCCAAAACGACACAAATCACCATCCGGCATCCATTCCGCTTCTTCCACCAAGGAACTTTCTAAAGGGAAGGTGCAACTTCGCGTTACACCTCCGCAATCTTCACTCCACTTCGGTCCTCATGCAACCAAGTATTCCACACGGAAGGTCTCTTTACACGATCAACCTCCGCAATCGCTACCACATCCCAACCTTTCTGCAACAAATGCCGTCTCTGCAGCCGGCACATCCGGCATACAGTCAACAAAAAACAGTGCTCCCGCTATTAAATCCATCCGAATCAAAACAGCGCGTGTTCCATTTGCGCCTCCGCGACAGCACACCATACCTTCCACTACCACCAAACCATCGAAGATGCCATCTCAGCCTTCCACTATCAAGGTTCCACTTATCTCCCAACATCATCATCTTATAAATCACCCTCCGCAATCCGACCATACATCACAGGATGCTGTATCTCTGCCTCCTATCGTTCCCTTCCCCACTGCATCCATTTTACGAGAAGCACTTGTCCGAGGAATACACCTCTCTGCCAGAGAAATGGAGGACTTAAATTTTAACATAAATTTCGTTTTCACCTTAGTGGATCACTTTTCGGCTGAATATGCCTCCCGTAGATCGGCTCTGACGGAATTGGCAACGCTCCGGCAAAATTGCCGCCACAATGGACAGCCTCCAAGATGTGAACCGCATGCTACGGACATCTAATAAAGCAGTACAAATAAGCTCGAAGTAGTTAATAGACGACATTACTCCATGCAGCTTAACTATGCCCTCCTCCGTACACACCATAGGTTACTATCGCCGATCCCATCTTCACCTCCGTGGCGGGCCTATTATTGTGCGCTCTCGGACACGACGCCCACACAATGGACCATCCTCCATTGGTACTGCTTCACCTTCCCGCCTCTTCACTACACAACGCGGGACTCCCTCTCCACAAACACTACATCGAACGGCTCCATCGCCTCTGCCGTCCCCTCTGGAAGATCCCTCCGTCACTGCCATACAACACTACACCCTGCCACTTCCAGTTTCTGATCCAATGCCAACCCATCCTACGACTCTTCCGCCTATCTCTGTAGACCTATGTCAGAGATATCTCCGCCTATCTCTATCTCTGTGAATCTTCTGGTGTAAGGTTCACAAGTGATCTTAAGTCCACCTCACATTGTATGATGCTGGTTACCAAGGCTTTTTGCTGTTTGCATATTGTTAATCGCTGTTTTGCTCTTGTAAATTTCCGTACGCGCGTGTGGGCTTTTAAAGTCTATGTACGGCCTGTACTGAAGTAACGCCAGCTCCGTCTGGTCGCCCCACCTTCTCCAAGACATTGACCGATTGGAATCGGTGCGGCGTTCCTTCACTCGGTCTCTACCTGCTCTCCAGCACATTTCTTATACTGATGGTCTGCACTTCTCTGGCCTAGACCCCCTTGAACTGCGTAGGCTACATGCTGACCTGGTTTTGACTTTCCAGATCATTCACAATCTCCTTCCTGTTGACTTTCCGTTTTTTACTTTTTCCAGCTCCTCCAAGACTCTGGGCCACTCGCTTAAACCTCAAGCTCTTGGGTCGCGACTTGACTGCCGTAAGTTTTTCTTCGCGTCACGTGTAGTCCAAAGCTGGAACGCCCTGCCTGAGGCTGTGGTTTCAGCCAATTCCCTGCATACCTTCCGCAGACTACTTGTGACGTGTCTCACTTCCTCCGTAGGACTTATTGATACTTTTAGTATTCCGGAAATTACCAAAACTCCCATGGATCCCGTCTCTTTGCACCATTTTTTTCCTTCTATGGACGGAGTCAGTGGCCTTGCCCTTACGTTACCTTGTCCCCCTCTACGGTGGACAGAACTATCTTATTTATTTATTTATAGACTTACAGAAACCAAGTCATTCTCCTGTCATCCTTCCGTGTACTACACCTCCTCACTCACAACCATCCGCCTCTGCGATTGCCACCTCTCATGCTCTCGCCCCAGCCTCCGCTTCTACAACTAAATCAAATTCTTCCGAAGACTCTCCCGTCTCCATTTGGCGCCAGACCTTACAATCCCCACTCTTGTCACGCATTTCGAATTACTCAGTCTGGCAATTCGACAACGCCGCCTCCTTTGTTCCGGTTTTTCACGGAATCAACCCAAATACGAAAGCCGCGCAAGGGTACCTCCCGTGCTCTCCATGCCGTGCTAAGGTTACTGGAGTAGCCTTAGGATTTAGTATGATTCCGTAAGCATCTTTCACCTTCCAAATTTTACAACCACACGCCTCCGTTTTCTTTTGAACCGGTGAGGCGTCGATTTTATCTTCCCTTTCCTCAAAGGAAAGTATGACCATTCTCCTCGCCTTGTTTTACGCAAAAATACAACTCATTCATCAAAATTATTAACAAACAAACAACGACAATAGAAGAAGGAAGGCGGAAAGAAAACATTCTACCTACGTATGTCTCCATCCTTCTCTGACGTACCATCCTACCTTTGCATCAGTCATCCTCAAGACATACCTCCAGCCTGTCTTCCGTTTTCCTCACAATGCCTCCGCTTCTGCACCGTCCTCATCCTTCCCACAAGGTAAGCTGTTTCAGCACTTATGCTTGATTCCTTGCTTTGTACCCCTTGATGCTGGACCACTGCATGCGGTGAATTTTCACTTTCATATTTTATTATTATTATAACTTGCCCTTGAGCTACCGCAACCCCAATCTCACCCTCCGGTTGACCTTGCAATCCCTTCTGAAATCCTGCTGAAGTTCCGACTCTGTCAACATGGTGAAAGTGGTTGGGAACGCAGATGTGTCTTCATCGGGAAAAGTATCTTTTCCTGGGGATGCCAGCTCTTACTGCGAGAAAATTGAACCTAGCCCTCCTCCACAGACAAAGTCTGCTATTAAAAGAGGTAATGTATATTTTCGTCAGCTTTAAAAAGACTAAAATTGCAGGGCCCGAACCTGCTTAATTTTAGTTTTTATTGCCTAACCGAAAACATACATTACCTTAATTCCCGTCCAAGCCTCCCCTCCATGAGCTAGGTTCTGGAAGGTGGAGAAATGATGCCTACAGCTCGCTGCGCCGGAGCTTATATAAGCAGACCTAGGCCCACGCATGCGCAGTACCGTACAAGCTAGGCTGGGAAGACAACTTTCGAGATTCAAAAATAAGTATCGTTCAGCCTAACACAATGTGATGTCTGCTAAGCACTCAAAAGTTTTAATCAAAACCTTCAAGATTTGTCCTGTCACTTTAATTAGTACCTACAACTAGCAATGGGGACGAGTTGGGGGGGGGGGGGTTAAAATTAGGTCAAATCAGGTAAGCCACATTTCGTTTTAACCAAACAGAAGAGGATTTTTCTTTCCAACATTTTGAATTTTAATCTCTCGTATAGTCCGTACCTCAGATTGTCCGCACTAATAATTTATTCGTAAAAGTTTACGTATAGTCCACGGGTAATACACGTGAAATTACGGTAATCAAAGGCCTTTGGCTAGAAGTAAGTGTGCAACGATATACAGGGTGGTGCATAAAAAACTGACGATCCAACATTTTCTAAGTCCAACTTTTCTAGTTAGCACCCCTCAGAACCATGAGAGAAAGAAATCTTCCCGTTTCATTAGTTTTGATATCTGTCCTATCCTGGTTCTGAGGGGTGCTAACTATAAAAGTTGGAAAAGAGCACAAAGACAGTGTCAAACCAAAAACGAAAACTGTTTACACACCATTAATTGGCATGTCGCTAACTGGTCCTACAGTCAATCCTTGAATATTATATTATAATATAGACAAGCGTCCCAGTAGTGGCCATTTTGAATTTAAACTTAGCCTTCCTAGACACAATTCGTACGTAAATGTAAGTTAAAACCCTATTGCCTGTAACATTCATGACTGTCACTAAATGCATCGATATAGGCCTATCCGTACATCAATGGCGGCCATTTTGGAAACTTAGATTTAGCTACAGGAAGTGAAAAAGGTCTATTGCAGTATTATGACTTCAGTATAAGCTAAAGGTAGGTTATTTAAGCTCTTTATACTTTTATCAGTGATTAGATATTACTAAAATGACATTTTAGCGTATTATCTGGCACCTATCTTGGAATATATAATTTTGCCCAAGAGATACGGGGTGGATCCCGTCAGATTCTTTTTTAGAACCCTAAACTTTGCTCGAATCCGTTAAAAAATATTACTTAAACCTGGCTACCTGACTATAATTTATGATTACCATTCAAATGTGTGATATAATACTGTAATTTTCTGTTAGGTTGATGTTTGGCTTAGTAGCTGCATTCCTAGTGTGGTGGACCCCTATCATGCATTTGGGCCATGGAGAGTTCCCTCTCTCATATTATGCTGTTCTTCTTCTATGTTATGCATTTCATCAGGTATGTGTTAAATATTCTAGTAGGCGTATATGCTGCTTTCAGGTTGGATTTTGTCTCTGTCCACTTTGCCTCAACGTGTGGCAACCCTATCTCAACCCACCCCCCTCCCCAATCAACTCTTACAAGCATCATCACCCTCCCCCCTCCTAACCGTAATAAATTCACTATCAGGAAAACCCGAAAATGTAGCGGCGCTGTCTGTCCTTTGAGGTGCTTGAAATTGCACCGCTAGTCTGGTGTGTTTAATGCGGTCGTTTTAACTTGACTGGTGACTATTTTTATAGCCGACAAATATATACGTTACCTGTTTTATTAAGCAGATTCCCCCTGTGAGCTTATTTTCCCCTAGAGTCTTAAAAGTTGTCTTCCCTGCCGAGCTCGTAAGGTACTGCGCATGTGCGAGGCTTGCTTGTATAAGTTTCCGCGGCGGCTATTGGCATCATTTCTCCTAGGGTGATCGCCACGCGTGGTCGTTCTTTGAGGTTCCCCGTTCGACGTTCCTCCGCCTTCCGTCGTCCTGCGGAAGGTGCGTTCCTCCGCTCCTACGCCAGGGACGGTCATTCCGCCTCCCACTGCTTCCATCCGGGCCAGTGGATGATGCAACGGCCTTTTCGTCCATGAAACGGTCTTCCTTGCAAAGACTCTATTCTCGTCACTGCATTCCTTTGCCACATGCTGTCATTCTGCCCTCTACCTCCGCCCGCTGAAGGGTGCCTCCCTCCGCTCTTCCTTTCAACGTCATCCTGCCTTCCGTCGCTTTGCAACGGTTTTATGGATGCTCCGCCTCCCACTGCTTCCATCCGGACCAGTGGATGATGCGCTGGCCTTTTCGTCCATGGGCCGATCCTCCTTTCAAAGACTCCATTCTCATCACTGCATTCCTTTGCCAATATGCAGTCATTCTGCCCTCCACCCGCTTCCCTCTGCTCCGCGGAAGGTGCCTCCCTCCGCTCTTCATTTCAAAATTAGCCTGGCTTCCGTTGCTTTGCAGTTTTTGGGATTGCGGAAATAACAGGTTATCCCTACTTTCGCCAGGGCTTGTTTAACCCTTTCTCCTCCCTTTGGATAATAAGTAACAACCTCAACCGGGCTCTCATTGGGTGGGTCTTTCGGCTTCATTTGGTGCAAGGGGTCTTTCCAGGTCTTGGCTTTCTGAATAGCTTCATTCACGGCTCTAGCAGGGTACCCAAGGGCTAAAAAATTTTCTTTCGCTCTTTCAAACCACCCACTGCCTTTCGTCACTTTCATCAGTCGGCTCCGGATCCTCCTCATTTCTCCATTCATGATCGCCAACAACTGGGATTTGGGGTGCCCCGATGAAAACTCAATTCCCCGGTCCGTTTGAGTGGGTTTTATGTACGGTTCCCAGCATAGCTTGCCCTTCTTCCCTCTGCTTACCACGGTGTCAAGGAAGGGGAGCCTGCCACTCTCTTCTTTTTCCGATGTAAAGCCAAGATCATCAGTCCAAGAGTTGAGTGTCTTCTCAACTTCTTCTAACTCTTCCTCCTTCCCGGCAGTGAAGGTGTCGTCCACAAATCTCGCCCAGATCTTGATGGATGGATGCTTGCGAACAACTTATTCGTCCAGGCCTTGAAGGACAATCTCCGCAATCCTAGGTGATGAGGAATACCCCATTGGGGTGCCGGAAACTTGCCAGTAGGTGACCCCTTGGAACTGGACATAGATGTTTGAGTGTTGGTGCCGGCGGCTTAACTGCCTGACGAAGACAACCAGTAAAGGTTGTCGAAAATTCGCAAGTTTCGAGGGGAAAACCTTTGAAGATATTTGACTTTTGGTTTTGCGTGATCGAACTGTAATTATAAGACATACTTCGTCCGTTCCTTCGGTTAAGGATGACTCTCCTCCGCCCTCACTGGGCTTACCATGTCCTTCATCATTCCTCCGGAATGTCTTCTCGTCTACCATTCCTCTCTGGAACCTCTTCAACGCGGCATTACGTCCCGTTTTTGATCCCAACACCTCCGTTTCTCGAATAAGCGTTCCGCCTCTCGCTTTGGCCTCCTCCTACGGAGGTGTTCCGAGTTTATCACAACAACACACCACATGACGGACGGATGCTCTTTCTTACCCTCCTTCCTTGCCGCAGAATCAACTGGACAACGACATCCTTCTGACTCAACCAAGTGTCCCTTCCGAGCCTCCACATACTGGAGTGCTTTCCTTACCCGTCCGTATATCATGGTCCCATGGATGGGAGATGCCTTCGTTCCTGTCCACTTCCTTCCGCCGCCCCTCCACACCACCGTTCCTCTTGGCCCCTAGCCCAAGATGGCATGTGTCATCATGAAAAATTGTTACTCCTTGCTTCCCCTGCTCGGCCTCCATCTGTACCAGGGCGGGAGGAGGGGAAGGGGAAGCAGATTGCATCTCGAGTCAGAACATCAGCATCGCGTCAGCCCGTTTTTCTTCCTCCAGGCCTTGGTCTAAAACACGGAGGAGGGGCTCTTTCCACCTGTCACAACCTACACTGACACCATACCCACTGCGCATCCTCCATTTGTAACGGCGGGTACTACGACGGAGTAGGTGCTTGTAGCATCGCCGTCGCCTGGTGTAACTGGATCTTACTTATTATCACTTTACGTTTACTTTGAGTACTATTTGGTTAAAACAGCACAACTGCTACAGTCCCGGCGTAGGGAATGGAGCTTCGATGTCCTAATTATTAGGCTAACTAGTAATAACAAGCGGGTAACTCTGCCACCAAGGTGGGAAAAAGCTAGCTAAGTTGAAGAGAATTGTCTTAAAATTCAACTTCCAGCAAATAACGATCTAAATAACTAAACGATCTAAATATAT